>PISX010007362.1:0-41333 GCA_004024625.1 Mellivora capensis
AGTTCTGATGTTTTATTTTTTAATTTTAAAGAGTTAGGATGGTATACAGTTCTTTGATTTCAAAGATAAGGACACGGGAGATCAATTCATTTGCCCAGAAATGGGGCACGTTACTAATACATGCTAGGAAAAAGACCATTAGCCACAACACACCACAATTATTTTTGCTTTCTCTTTCCAAGAGTTCCAATGCTTTTATATGTCACATCATTTATTCACACATATATACTGAGGTGTGGTATTTTCAAACATTTGATAGAAAAGATCCTTTGAAGTTAAATTGTATACTTTTACCTAACAAAAGAAACCAAATAAGAAAGAATTTTAAAAATGCCTAAAGGTTAATAAACAGAAACTGAAAGAAGTCAAGCTAAGAATAAGTACTTCACTCTGGTTCTCATGAAAAATGTTGGCCCCAGAGGTTCATAAACAGAAACAAGGCAGCCATATAACCATACAGCAGAAATGCTACTTTTTTTTAAGATTTTATTTATTTATTTGACAGAGAGAGAGATCACAAGTAGGCAGAGAGGCAGGCAGAGAGAGAGGGGGAAGCAGGCTCCCTGCAGAGCAGAGAGCCTGATGCGGGGCTTGATCCCAGGACCCTGAGATCATAACCTGAGCCGAAGGCAGAGGCTTAACCCACTGAGCCACCCAGGCACCCCCAGAAATGCTACTCTTGACGCTTTTTTATGTCACTGTGCTATTTCACAGCCATAACTGAAGATAAGCAAAAACAAATTTTAGTGAAACAAATCTGCAAATCATCATTCACCTGTTCTATCAGTCAATACAAGTTTTAGCACAGAAATCCTGAGACTTCTCAGGCTACCACTTTGAAAGGAAGGCTACATCTGTATGAATTCTTAAATCTCCAGAACTCTTTATAGCTTTCTAAACATCAAGGTGTAAGATCTGAAGGTAGATACCCAATATTTGGCTTTTTGACAGTTATCATCCAAGTAGCCAGCTGTTTATCTGATCCTAACTCCAAACGAAAGTTGGACACAAAACCAGTAAACACAGATAGAAGCACTAAGATCTACGCATAGTTCTGAGGAAACACTAAGTAAACAGCAAAGCAACTGAAAGCTACAAGTAGAACTATCTAACCACAAAAGTGGGTAGATGTGGTTATCATCTAACCACAAAAGTGGGCTGGAATAACCAAATCATCATGAGACACACACACGCATTTTCAGTGTGAGCCTTTAAGTAAGGAGTCCACAAGGTCAAAACTGTGTTTGTAGTAACACTAAGGTGTTACTTGCCTGTTCAACTGTGTTGAAATCTGCACTGATGGAGGAAATACAGCAGTGAGGAAAAGATGAAAAATATACAGAAGGAATCGACCGAATTTTTAAAAACTGAGGAACACTACGGCAACTCCCCCAGCAATGCAGATAATTCTTATCTGCTTTTTAAAATGCAGAATTTAGGGGCGCCTGGGTGGCTCAGTGGGTTGACTCTGCCTTTGGCTCAGGTCTTGATCTCAGGGTCTTGGAATCGAGCCCTACGTCGGGCTCTCTGCTCAGCGGAGAGCCTGCTTCCCGCTCTCTCTCTGCCTCCCTCTCTGCCTACTTGTGATCTGTCAAATAAATAGAATCTTTAAAAATTTTTAAAAATTTAAAAAAATAAAATGCAGAATTTAGGGGCGTCTGGGTGCCTCAGTGGGTTAAGACCCTGCTTTTGGCTCAGGTCATGATCCCAGGGTCTTAGGATCGAGCCCCACATCGGGCTCCCTACTCAGCAGGGAGCCTGCTTCCCCCTCTCTCTCTGCCTGCCTCTCTGCCTACTTGTGATCTCTGTCCAATAAATAAATAAAATCTTTTAAAAAAAATTTTTAAATGCACAATTTAGGCAAGTACTGACATTTTGTTACAGATTTTTCTCTCCTTCACCAATTCTCTCTCTCCTGCCCATGACCTTCTAGGATCTCGGCCCTTATATGAGTTATGGGTTCACCTAAGAATACATGGTTGCTGTGTCCACATCAAACACGCTTTTGGACCTTCATGAAGCTTTTAATTATCATTTTTTAAGTAGGTGCTCTTCTTCCTTTTTGCACCGAAGTTTTGGGCATCCATTTAGAAAATAACTGACTCCTGTGGAATAGAGTAAGCAACAGAGAGACTGAACTAGTTGCAATTTAGAGAGAAGCCTCAGTCTCTATCGCAAATCAGAGTGGAGCACGGCCGAGGGCAGCCTCTGCTTCCCATCCCCCAGCTCTCATAGACAAAGCCCAGGATAACAAGCCAGCCACCCAGCCATAGCTGCCCCCCCTCAATCCCGCCAAAACACCCAACCTAATTCTTGCTGCCAGATGCAGCTTCCCAGCGCCCCATCATCACGCCAGTACTCTGACAAACACCCTGAAGGGCTCCCCAGGACCTAACAGGTCTGCTCTGTTCAGGCTGGTATTTGAGGTCCTCTGTTACATGGCTCAACTTACCACCCACATTTATCTCCCATTATGCCCTATTTCCAACAAACTGCAATATTCAGTATAAGCGAACACATGCCCCTCCTCACCACCTTTACTCATGTCCTTCCACCCACATAAACTGCCATCCTCACTTTAGTCTCTGCCCGTTGAGATGCTCGCCCGTCCTTCATGGTTTTCCTCCAGGCACCTCCTTCATGAAACCTTCCAAGCAACATCCCACCTCTGTCTGTTTACCACACTGTGTCTGTACTAGAATCATCACCCTACTGTCACCTCCAAAGCCTTGGCTTTCATGTTTTATTTCTCTCTCTTTAGATCTCTAATAACAGAGATGTTTTAAAACACCAAATTATTTTAAAAATCATTTTCAGATATGACCAAAAATAACGTACCTAAATCCTACCATACGGGAAGCCGTTTTGTTAGGAAAATATAACTTAAACACACAGTAGATCTGGATATTTCCTGGCTGCAAACAAAAACTAAAGCTTCTGGGAAGTCCCATGAGTCACCCTGCCTGGTGAGTAGGAAGTCAGCTAGAGGAGGCAGGTGTGTGTATGGAGGTGGGGGGCCGAGTTCAAGGCAGATCTGCAAAGTGAGACAGTCTGTGATGAGTGATGGAACAGGATACTAATGAAGCATTCAGGTTGGAGAGAGAAAATCTATCTCAACACTGAGCTCCCAAACATCTACTAGAGATTGCGTCTATCCACGCAGAACCACACATTCCAAATAAAAAATGTATTTCAAGGTATCCCCAGACAAGCTATTTATTCCCTGTATATAACTGTGTTTGAGCTTCACCTCATTCAATAATGTATCTAAGCCCAATATTCATACCACATGCCAAGCTTGATGCTGACAATAAATGAGGATGTGACTAAAGAGGGTCCAAACCCACATCAATAACTGTAGTTGGGTGTAATGTGGGTGGTGGGGAGACAGAGAGAGCATGCGGAAGATTCTGGGAAGTAATTGGAAGCTTACAGGAGAACAGAAGAGCTTGTCTCATGGACCCCAACAGAGAAGAAAGTCTCAGGAAAGCAGGAGTGGCAACAATTTCAAATGGCATAGCAGAGCACCAGTCTGGCATGTGGAGGTCCTTAATGGTATACAGAGGGAACAGGTTTGGGAAATTGGCAGGTATGGGAGTGAGACTGAAGAGAGCTGAAGAATGCTGAAGTTTGTCAAACAGGAAAAGAAGGGAGTAATGACATCATTTTATAGGGATGCACAGTCAAGAAAGTACTTGGAGGGGGGTTCGTTTTTTGTTTTTTAAAGGATAGGAGAGACTTGGCAAAGCCCTGGTATAGGAAGATGGGGCTTGGATAACCAGCTGGGAAGAAGAACCTTAGAAAGGAGCAAGACCCTCATCGGAGATGAGGGAGGACTGCACCTGGGTGCAGCAGGTGTGTGAAGACAGAGGGGATGGAAGCACAGGGAGTTTCCTGCAGACTGACTCCAGGCTCTCCTGGGAGAGGAGGGGTCCTCTGCTGAGGCTGGCAGGGTGGGAAGAACAGGCTGGGGTGGGGAAGGTCTGTCATAGCCACTGTGGGGGAAAAGGGAGAGTTACAGAAAAGTGAAAGGACTGCCATGCAGAGACAAGTTTCTAAATGAGATTGGAAAAGTATGCTGCCATCTCTTAGAAGTCATGCCCTTCTCTAGTGGCACTGGGCAGGAGTAGCAGAGAATATAAACAGTTTCATAGGTGGTGTTAGAGCTGGCCACTCCGGGTGTGGCAGGAAAAAAGAAAATGGAAGACACTGGAGAAAATGTTCAGGACAGGACTGGTCATAAGATCCAAAGTTCAACGGGAAAAGAAATAAAGCCTAGAAGAAGTTAACAGGGGAGAATAATGGGTAAGCAGAGAGGCTGACTAAATGAAAATGAACTGGAGAGGGGCGCCTGGGTGGCTCAGTGGGTTAAAGCCTCTGCCTTCGCCTCAGGTCATGATCTCAGGGTCCTGGGATTGAGCCCCACATCCGGCTCTCTGCTTAGCAGGGAGCCTGCTTCCTCTCTCTCTCTCTGCCTGCCTCTCTGCTTACTTGTGATCTCTCTCTGTCAAATAAATAAATAAAACCTTAAAAAAATTTTTAAAAAAAGAAAATGAACTGGAGAGAGGACAGGAGACTGCAGTCAAGGAGGCATTTAGGAGTTAAAGATTTTGCAAAGTAGACAAGTTTCAGGTAATGACAAGGTCCAGGGTTTAGCCTCATCTGTGGGCTGATATAAAGAATAATGGTCAAGGTCATGGGGTCGAGGCAGCAATGTGAGGGATAGGAGGAAGCTTGGTAGAGAGCAGTGCTCTCCAAGAGAACTTCTGCAGCGAAGGAAGTAGTCTGTCTGTGGGGTCCAATATGGAAGTCCCCAGCCATACGTGACTATGGACCACTTAAAATGTCCCAAGTATGACTGAAAAAGTGAGTTTTTATTTACTTCTAGTTAATTGAAACTTCGATAAGCACACATAACTAGAACCTGCCATACTAAATAATGTAGATATAGGGCAATGGTTCCTAACTTTGCTCAATGGAATCTCCTGGACAGACTTAAAACGTACGGCTACCTGGGCCCCACTTCCCAGAGACTGATTTAATTAGCTGGGCATGTGTCCTAGGCATCAGTATTTTTTAAAGTTCCCAGGTACGGTCAAGTTTGAGAACCACTGGTGTAATGGTTAAGAACAAGGATTCTGGAGCCTGATTACCTGAGTTCAGAACCCAGATCTGCTGATTTTAACTTCTGTGACTTTGAGCAAACAACGTCATCTGTAAAATGGGGATAATGACCTATCTACCTCATAGGGCTCTTCTTCTCTCTCTCTTTTTTTTTTTTATTTGACAGGCAGAGATCATAAGTAGGCAGAGAGGCAGGTAGAGAGAGAGGAAGGGAAGCAGGCTCGCCGCTGAGCAGAGAGCCCCATGTCAGGCTCGATCCCAGGACCCTAGGATTATGACCTGAGCCAAAGGCAGAGGCTCTAACCCACTGAGCCACCCATGTGCCCCTCATAGGGCTCTTCTGAAGATTAACATATAGAAAAGTGCTTTATAATAGTGGCTGGCACATAAGAGTTCCTTAAATGTTAGTCATTATTATTCTGAAAAGATTTTGGAGTTAAAAAGGCTGACAGCTACGGGGTAAAACAGTGGATGGGAATTGCAGAAGGCCTAAAACTGTAGTGAGGAGGTACTTGGAAGTCAGGAACTGAGAGAGTAGAGGGTAAGGAAAAAGTAAGAGAAAACAATAACTGAAGGGAAGACCAACAAACCGGAAGGGGCAGTAATAAGGCAAGGATATGTAGACACTATCCCCTGGCAAACTGATATATTACAAATGGGCAGAAAGAATGTGGGAAGAGATGTACCTGGAGAAAGCCAAATTTTAGTTAGGGAAGAACATGGGGGGGGGGCGGAACCATTTAATTCAATTTGACAAAATTCTACCTCTTTGTCTAAAATGTTAACATAAGCTAGTTATCAGTCTAGTAATGTTTTCATATTTTCCCCCGCCACAGAATTCACCATGTATGAAAAACATCCAAGAATGACTTCTGATAGTGAAAATGTCATTTTCTAATTGCTATTCCTAAAGAAACAGCCACCTCTGCAGAAAATTAACTTGATCCAGTTCAAACCTGGCTTCATCAAAGTTCAAGTCTTTGCAAACCATGTATATGCCAAGACGGTATTAGCAAACCTGTTTTATTTGCCCTTTTAACTATGTCTTTTTAAGTCTCAGGGAGCACTAGTGCCGTTCATAAACATAGTATATTACCTTTGGGTAAGAAAAGTGACTATTAAGTATAACTAGAAAAGAAGCGTTGTTAAAAATTTAAGAACAGGTAGGCGTGGAAGAGAAAAGTAGCTACCAGAAATGTCTTCAGTTATGGATTTTTTTTATCTGAATTTCACATAAAGTGATAATTTCACATAAATTTAATGGACACAGATCTTTTGTCATATTCCAAGGTCACTATCAGGCTATTTAATCAGTTTGCAAAAGAAAATTAGTAGTAAAGTATTCAGTTAGTGGCAACTAGGAAGAGAAGTTACCAGAAGCTCAAAGCTGTTTCAAAGACCGTTTCCATGCAACTCAAGTAGCAGAACTTAAGGAACACTGTGCAGGTAGATTAAGTGTTCCTGATTAATCCACTACGTTTATCTTCTTACTTGGAAAAAAAAAAAAAAACACCAAGTGTGAAATTTCTTTACAGACTAGTTATTCTGCATGAGAAAAACAAACACCTACCACCTCTTCCCTACCAGCATGTTTCACACTTGAAAGTGACATTTCACGTGCTTTGGGAGTGTTAACTATGTTTATGTATCAGCACAAGTGCAGTTTCACAGTTGATACACAATTTCCAACACAATGCAGTTCATTTCTGGCTCCTTATGGGTAGCCAGTTTGATAGCACTGACAACATAAAAGCAGAAACTCTCTTCCAAAACCTCTCTAACACGACTACAAGCTCTGCAGGAACTGCCTTTTCCAAAAGACTACCAAGCATGGAGAATTCCACTCCTTCCGTGGTTCTCCCTTAACTGCCTGTTAGAGGTGGCTCATCTCAGAGCCATACTAGGAGATCTTGGAGCTAAAAACAAAAGCGTAACCAATACACATTCTATTTGCTTTGATTCCATCAGAAAGCAATCCTTATTTTTCTTCTTTTCTTAAGTTAGAGTTCTACTTAGTTTTAGGGACCTAAAGTACCACGCTCAGCCAGTCAAACTCAAGTTGTCAAGTTTACTGTGGTCAGGGGATTCATGATTTTTTGGCCTCTTCCATCTCACAGCGGGCCCAATAAATCCATGGACCCACCTCAGGGTTATTTTGCAGTTTCTCAGTGCAATACTGGAGTAGACATTCTTGACCACTGGGAGAATGACCACAATGGCTCCCTGACCATGGAATATGGGCCATTATGATAAGAATATCCATGTGAAGACCCTGAACTTCCCCTTCCTACCAAGACAGTAAATTAAAAGAAATGCCACATTCATGGGAAATCTGTAGAGATTATTACCACTTGAAATTTTTAAGGTCAGATAGTTCCTATCACATTCCTGTTTAATTCACCTTTTTGGTCTGGGCAGAAAGCAGGTAGATTTTGGAATATGGCCATGGGTTACCAGAAATCCATTCAGGCAGTGACTCCAACATGATTTGTTGTTGTCCATCGACATGGAGCTGATTTACCAAATTAAGTACCTTTTCTGGAGCACATCTAGCCTCTGACACCTAATATGACGCTACTAATCTGGAAAACATTTTATCGACACAGAACATAAGAAGCCACTTGTTTTATTTGGCAAGGTCAAGAACCTGCTTTCACATTCTTGCCTGAGGGCTGTAACAACTCTCTTCTCAGGCACAACCTAGTCTACTGAGAAGTTGCTTATCTTCGCATCCAACAGACCATCACAATGGCCCCCTGCATTGGTAACACCAGGCTGACCAGACCTTATAAACAGGAAGTAGCAAAACCTTCACATGTCTTAGTGAGATGCAGTCAAGCTTGATGGTGAAAAACAAAACCAAGAAGACTGAAAGACTGCAGCCTCAGTAAAGTTTCTGGGAATCCAGTGATCTGGAACATGTTAGAAGATCCCCTCCAAAGTGAAATGAAAGTTGGTGAACCCTGAACTCCTTACCACTAAAGAGAAACATGCTTCATGGGCCTTTTTTTTTCTTTTTTGCATTTTAAAGACAATTCATTTAACATGCTGCTAACTCCTTTACTATGTAACCTGTAAGCCCACCAGTGTTGAGCAGGGCCCAGAGCAAGAGATGGCTCTGCAGCACATATGGTCTGCAGCACAAACTGCTAGGCCACTTGGGTCTTACGATGCAGTGGATCCAAGTCTTTGAGTCCAATAGATTCCAGAGAACCAAAGCCCAAGATTCTCAGGTTCTGGAACTAAGCAGATAGTTGTCATTTTAAGAAATGACTCCTGGACTGCCAGTAGGCCTTGGCAGGGCCTGATTAAAGGTTATTAAGTAACCATATGACCTGAGCTGACCATGGCACTCTGAATGTTATCTGACCACCCAAGTCATAAGGCTGGACACATGCAGAAGCAATCTACCATCAAAAGACAACGATATGAAAAAGATCAGATTCAAGCATGTCTAGAAGGCACAAGAAGTTGCATGAGCAGATGGCCCCGAGCCCTCTGATACCTACTCCTCCTGTATTACCTACCACACCTATAACTTCAGGGAGAAGTCATAAGTGTTCCTTACGACCAGCGGAGAGAGGAAACTTGGGCCTGGGTTGGAGACAGTTTGCATGTTATCTGTATACCAAGCAAAGGTGGACTGCTACAGGCTGACATCCCCAATAAAGAGTATCCCTGAAATACTTCATGAAGGAAATCGTCCCAACCGATAGAACTGTGACCAGTACGTGTGCCTGTCCACTCCATCTATACTGAGAAATGGCCAGAATTATGGATCTATATGGAGTCACGGCCAAAGGTTAATGCTTAACCTGAGCAGTCAAGGTCTTGATGGAAAAAAAAAAAAGTATTTAGAAGAAAGGGTACAAGAGGATCCAGGAAAAGTACATATGGACAGAGAGAATGAGCATAGTGTATGAAAAATATTTTTGTTCCATGAGAATGTGCACTAAAAGCCTTCCAATGCTGAAGGGCCTCTCCTTCAGGTAAACAAATTTGTCAATCTAGATGTAAGCCCCTGTCACCAGCCACCCCAGTGCTTCATCAATAGACTTCCAGTAGAAGTGATCATGGTGACAGCAGCAGAGGCTACTTACAGTGTAATAACACAGACTCTCACAAAGGCTAAGCGGCTCCTGTCAAGAATGAGTACCTAAAATGCCAAGAGCACAAACTAGTCTTCAGTGTCCAAGAAGGCAACACTCCCCTATAGGCTCAACCAGCCACTTGGGCAGATGGATTAGTCTGGACCCTTTCCATCAAGTGATCTGTCCTCACTGTATACATATCCCACTTACACAAATGCACATGCATGCGTGGACACACACATACACACAAATCCACGCCATTCCTCTTTATTCACTTTTCCTTTCTCCATCCCTTTCAAGAAGGATTGACCATAGTGGTTAACTTCACAGTTTAGTTTCTAGATTAGAGAATATTCCTATGGAATTGTGAATAAATTAGAAAAGATAATTTCACCCAGAGACAAATACAGTGACTGTTACCCAGCAATTAAGTTCTTAATCAGAGATCCTGATGTGAGTCCATGGTTAATCATTAGAACTAAAATGCCCTTGCAATTACATGAGGGAAAAAAAAAAAGAGAAAGTCACCCAATAGAATAGTAAGATTTTAAAAGACTGATAATACCAAGTGTTGGCAAGGATGTGAAGCAATTGGAATTCTCATATATTGCTAACTGGAGAGTATATTGGTATATCCACTTTGGACAACTATTTGGCTTTACCTTCTAAAGCTAAACACACATGTACCCTATGATGCAGTAATTCCTAGCGGTACATGTAAGAGAAATGAGTACATGTGTCCCCAAAAGGCCTGCTCAGAATGATGTAAGAAGGCACAGAATAACTTTAATTATAATAGCTAAACATGGTCCATCACCAGCAGAATGGATAAACTGTTACTATATTCACACAATGGAACACCACACAGAAACAGGAAAAAGGGAGGGGGTAAAAAAGAACTCCTGCTATAGAATTCCAAAGCATTAAACTAAGCGAAAGAAGCCAGAAACAATAGAATACGTGTTGCATTATTCTATTTATACGATGTCATAAATAGGCCAAATTAATGTATAGCGCTAAAGGTCAGAATAGTGGTTTCCCTTTTGGTGGGTGAGTTGAGTGGAAAGGAGGTATTTTTGCAAAAAGACACAGGGAGCCTCCTGGGGTTACTGATAATATTCTATATCTTGATCTGGAGAGTGTGTACATTATTTTATGTATATGTAAAAATTCATCCAGCTATATATATGACAATTATGTGCTTTATGGTACATTATATATCAGTAAAATTGTTTTCAAAAGATTAATATGTATGTATTACTCAGGAGAGAATCCAGAGTTGTTTTGTTTTGGGGGCTTTTTGTTTTGTTTTGTTGGTTCCCTAATGGGTCAATGATCCAATGTAAGTTAAAAAAAACAACAACAACAAAAACAAAAAACAAACAAAACAAAAAACAAAAAAAGTACCAGATAAGTAATTCATCAAATTTTCAACTGAGAGCTTGCTCAGAGAAACTTCCATCTTCCTCTATAGCCAGAGGCTCCCAATAATCTAACAGAGCCAATTTCAAAAATTTCCACTTCCTTATGCTCTCTCATCCTACTATGGCTGGAATAACTTAAAAACTTTTTAATTTGAAGCAATTTACTTCTTGCTTCAGTTTCAAGGATAAATAGGAAAAATGTCTTTGAAAGCCTTGATGAATTTATTTTAAATGCCACATATCATATACTACTTCAAAGTTATCCTGAATGATTATGACACCGCACCTCCACTTTCCATCCTAATGTACCATGTTTCAAATCTCACAATATCCATTTGAACTCTATAATTACTTAAATGTACATTTTTTAAAAGTCCACTTTTATCCAGACCAGAGAGCCAACAGAAATCCAATACATTTGTAAAAGTAATTACCAGAGAAAATAAGAGGATGTGATTCTTACAATTTTTTATTATGTTGACATTTTTTTATTTGTTGGTAAGTCAACCCATCGTAGTAAACTAATTTGAATTCTTGGGCTTGTTGGCAAACATAAACCAAATGGGCTAGTCTGCCATTACACTAAGGATTCTGTTTTAGATTTATAAAACAAACAGACCATTAATTTTAAAAGTCTGACTTTTAACTGACACTGATCTCAGTTTGCCAATATTGATGTCAACATTGCTCTGAACTGAACCTTAGGGGACAACAGATAAGTCTTCAACACTCAACTGAAGTTCCCTAAAGTAATCATTAACAATGGTCTTTACCCCACTCTTCAAAACATCACCCTCCTTAAGACAACTCAACCTTTTTAAAATAATAAATGTGGTAAAATGATACCAAGTATGTAGGGCTCATCCCAAATCCGATCTAATGGCTTAAGGAGGTTTTCTTTTTTTTTTTTTTTAAAGATTTTATTTATTTATTTGAGAGAGAGGCAGTGAGAGAGCATGAGCGAGAAGAAGGTCAGAGAGAGAAGCAGACTCCCCGTGGAGCTGGGAGCCTGATGTGGGACTCGATCCCGGGTCTCCGGGATCATGACCTGAGCGGAAGGCAGTCGTCCAACCAACTGAGCCACCCAGGCATCCCTTAAGGAGGTTTTCTAAGAGCAGTAGCTGGCTTTATGTGCATCTTTGTTTCATTACTCCTACAGCCTAAAATTTTAAATATTAAGTTTACAGTTTAAAACTAAACTGTTACATAATATAGTTGCATGCATATTCAGCCGTTTCAATGAAAACTGCATGTTAATGTTTTCCCTTACTTCAGACATTCACTTCACACAGCCTAAGTAGTTTCAAGGGTATGCACTTGTACATTTTCAGAGGGCAACTCTCAAAAAGTACTCAAGATGAAATTTACTTTTCAGAAAACAAATTCAGCATGGACTCCAGGAAAGGTAATAATGAACCTGTCCCAATATTTTTATAGACATTTATTCTATGTAGAACATTTATAGTGTTCACATTACATTTATGCTTCACTTCCAGTTTTATTGTATTGATCTGGAATTGCTAATACTTTTTAATTTTTTTACCACTAATACTGGCATTATTCCCAGTTCCTACAGGATAAATACCATGGTATAAGCACATTCTTACCAAAAGTGAGACAATCTGGGGCACCTGGGTGGCTCAGTCGTTAAGCGTCTGCCTCCAGCTCAGGTCAGGTTCCAAGGGTCCTGGGAAGGAGCCCCAAAAGGGAGCCTGATTCTCCCTCTCCCTGTCACTCCCCCTGCTCGTGCACTCATTCAATTCCCCTCTCTCTCTCTCTCTCTGCAAATAAATAAATAAAATCCTTAAAAAATAAATAAATAAAAGTAAGACAATCTGAGAAACTCAAAGCAGAGGTGGGGGGGCACCTTTTTCAAAGCAAATAATATTAAAGGTGTGCAGCTTTTTCCCCCGAATTAATATGTCTGACAAGATGTACCCCATTTCTTTTTTTTTTTTAAAGATTTATTTGAGAGAAACAGAGAGTTGGGGGAGAGGGGGACAGAGGGAGAGAGAATCCTCTCTGCTGAGTGCAGAGCCCACCTTGGGGCTTGATCCCAAGACCCTGAGATCATAACCTGAGCGGAAACCAAGAGTAGGATGCTTAAGCAACTATGCCACCCAGGTGCCCCTGTATCTGGTTTCATAAGGAGGCTTTCTCTCTAAATCCTGACTCTGAAAAAACACCTAAATATTCTCTCACCAGACTTTAAGTATTTTTGTGTACTAGTTAACTGCAGCAAATAAATTTGTAATATTTCCCAATTTATAATTCCCATCTGTATCCAAGATTACAGTCTCTAAATCTAGCTTCACTTCTTAAATTGAACATAAACTGTAAAATAAATATGCAATATATGTATATGAGGTAAAATGTAATTTAACACATATACATTTATATTCATAGAACTTTTAGTACCTAATGTGAGCACACAGTACTACATGTTGAAGTAAAATAAAGCCGAGATAAAGAATTAAGGTAAATATGCAGAAAAAAACAAAAAATACCTATTTCTTAATTGCAAAGAACCTTGTCTGTCTTCATTACCATATTTCCAGATAAAAACATAGGATCTAAATAGGCCTGAATTGTGCAGAAGATTCATGAATTTAATGCTTCACTTTGGTCTTAAGTATTATCTTCCTCAAATACTGCAGAACATTCCTCAAATATTGTAGAAAAAAAATTTTCATGTACATGTTTTAATAAAGTGTTTCTGATTGAATATCAACTTACCTAGATATTAAAGATTAACTTGTTAAAAATACACATTTTTTAATAGTTTTTGGTTTACAGAGAAGTTGCAGAGATAAGAGTTCCCAAATCTGGCACCCAGTTTCCCCTACTGCTAACATCTGGCATTACTGTGTTATGTTAGCACTGAAGAGACAAGACTCAACAATTCAATTAACTGTGAATAAACCTCCACATTTTGATAGGTTTCACCAGTTCTTCCCTAACATCCAGGACCCTATGCAGAATACTATATTGCATTTAGTCAGTGCGAAATTTCCTTAGCCTTCTCTGGTCTCTGACAGTTTCTCAGACTTTCCTTCAGTTTGATGACCTTGACAGTTTTAAGAAGCACTGAGCTGAGGAATGTCCCTCAACTGGGACACAAAAAACGTTAAGTGTTTTTCTCCTAAGGCTTTGATTTTGACATCATTTCCAAATGTTCAGCTGAATAATCGCTGATAGGACAAAGTACAAGGCAAGTATTTTGGCCCCTATCTCCCCATTTATTCAACAACCAAAAAAGAAAGCATTATTCTGGGAAGAAGCAAACTACAAGTTTAAAATCTGGACTGCAGAGAAAGAACCTAAGTGAAAGGAAACTAAAGCTGACCATGGCTCAGGGACAGATCCCAAGGGCCCTGGGAAGGACTGACCAAGAGGCAAGAAAGCATTTCAGGAAAGAGGAGGGCAAACTAATCCGCCTTATCTTCTGTCTCAGGACCACCCTGAGGCTAGAGCTTAAGTCCAGAAACTGGATCCATTATTGCGCCTTACCACTTCTACCTTTCCCAACTCTGCTCCACTCTTTTTATTCACTGTAGTGTATCTGCCGTTTTTCAACATTTGTCTCTCATCATTTCTATAAAGAGAAGAGTCACCAGTCAGGTCTCCGTGGGAAACCTCATTACTGCCGTTAGTGAGTAACTAATGGAGGCGCTGTGTGCAGAGGTGCAGTCAGACAAACCAGCCGGCACAGCACAGTCCCCTGGGGTCCGCAACGACGGAAGCCGGTGAAAGAGCAAGGGGAGAAAGGCACTGCCAGAACCCCGAGAGATGAGTGAGGGGGAATGAGCCACCTGGCCCAGGAGATTGGGGGAACAGACATCCCACCCCACATAGTCTTCCCCTCCAAGCCTGCTGGTCCCTTCTGATAGCCAGAGCACACAAAAAGTTGATGTTGTTCGCATAGGTCCGAGCCCCAGGGCACAGAGCTGGGTGAGCTGGGTAGGAAAACAGGTTTAGAGGAGCAAAGGACTACGACAAGCAGGTCAGAAAGGGAAGCAAGCCAACCTCACACCCTTCCTATGGCTGTCTGCATTTTGATTTTGTGTCTTCTCCCCTTACTGACTGGGAACCCCTCAGAGGCAGGGACAGTGGTTTAGAGAGAGAGTCACACACAGGTCCTGTGCACAAACCTCCTTGTAGGCACTTGAGGTCTATATGAAAGAAGAAATGGAACAAGGCCCATCTCAGCTACTGGCTGGGCTAGAACTCAGGTCCATCACAGCAGGACTCTGCCACAGGGAGAGCACGGCACACCTTTGACCCTGACCTTGACAGCACGAGACACAGAGGCAGGTGAGGCTGCCCTCTGCCCTTCTTAAAGTGAGGGCTGATCGGCTAGTACTTGCCCCACAGCTAGAGAGAGGCTCCAAGATCTCCTTCAACACCCAGACCGATCCCTCAGCTCTGCTCGACACCCTCTTATCAACAGAAGACAGAGTTGGTGCACATGCTCAAAGGCAAGAGTCTTAGGTTCTAACAAATAGGAATCTGACCCCTGGAATCATCCTGACCAATACTTGACAAGCTCCATGGCTGGATCTTGGATCTCCTCTTGATAGATGGAGAACAAAATAAAACTTCACGAACATTTCTCTCAATTTCCTCAAATAATTTCTCTTGCTTAAGACCCTGTAAAACCTCTGGTGTCTGAGACGTTTAATGAGGCACTCATACTTCTATGTCTCTATGAACACCTCATCTTCTCGTGTCTTCCCTCATCAGGTACCACCTGCAAAAATCTCTTAGGTCCACAGCACCATTCAGCCTGTCCTCCCTTCTTCTCCCACTTTGGTGCCTTGCCCTCTTTCTCTATGCAGTTTAGCACTCCACATTCCCCACCTGGCAGGGCTGCATGGCCAGCTCCTTCCAGAACACAACCATCTCCCCATTTCTTCAGACTTCCTTCTAGATCGGCACCACCCCGGGCAACACAATGAAGTGCTTAACAAATTCATGAACCAAACATGCTGTGTACAGATGTCTTTGCGTTTACTAACAACACCCATCCATCTTTTCAGACATACAGTGAAAACTGGAAAGGCTGAAGAAGCCCAAGTAGGACATTTATATTTCATTATGATTGCACTGAAGTCCCAAGGACTTGCTTTTACAAACCACAAACTGCCTGCTCCAAATAACACCAAATACTACCCACCCAGAATCAAATCTTCACAGCAGCGTGGCAAGGAGCTATTTCGTTTATCTTACCAAGAACACAAAGCAGATGATTTAATATTATTATTGACAAAAGGAGATGATCAACAATTTCCACACTGATTTATTTAGCCTATCAAAACAGGTTTGTACAGAGACTATCTGGGGGGAAATAGCTCATAAAGCTTACGGTACAAAAATAATTCAAAGGCAACAAAGAAATAATCTTTTCCATAGCATTTAAACCCTTTGTTAATCTGATTACTACTCAATGTTACCTTTGAAGATAGGAGATACATACTTTGGAAACAGATTGGTCTTTTCATATCAAGTCTCCAAACCTAAGCCATCTCTCTGCCTCTGCTTGTAAAATGGTTCCGATTCCTCCTCACTTTGCATCTCACAGCATGAACTCTCCCTGGTTTGAGGCCATTCCTTCCACAGCACAGCTGAGGCTACTCCCTGCCCCCTCCCCTCCTATCTGCCCACCTATTGTCCCCGCTCCTCTATCACCAGCTTATCTCCACTGACATGTTCTTTCTTTCCAGCCTATTTGATACACAGTATACACACACAAACACACACACACACACACACACACACACACACACACACCCTTGTTACTCAAGTCCTTAAAAAAGCAAGCAGTAAAAAAAACCTCCCTGGCCCTACCCAAGTCCCTCTAGCTCCTGCCCATTGTTTTGCTTCCCACTAGAAAGAGACTGTTGTTGTGTTCTGGCCTCCTTCATCTCTAACTCTTGACCCCTCCTTTTCTTGAGCCAAGGCCTTTTCTTGAGCCATTCTACATCACCTGCTCTCACAAAGAACACCCATTTCTTACAGAGGCAAAATCCACTGAGTTCATTTCAGCACGTCTTGCTGGAATTCCCTGCCACATTTCCTGCGGTGGATCTTCCCTTCCATGACTAGCACAGTATTACTCTTGCTCTTCTGCTTCTTCTGAAGCTCCCTGACCATTCCCGCATGTTGTGCTCTGTCAATGTTTCTCGGTCCACGCTGTATGTGTTGCTATTTCTAATGGTCCTACATTTTGTTACTGCCTCTGCCCTTCTGCCTCCTCACACAGTGTCTCCAGTTCCCTTCCACCCCCTCCCCCACCTCCCTGCCCACTTCTCACTCTCCCCAAGCTCTCCTTTGAACAGTCTTACCCACTACCATGGTTCTCTCACATTTCACTGGAGACTTTGAAGTCTTTTCCCCAGCTCCCCGCCACATATCTGGACAGCTGCTTGATGTCCAGGGTCAGACTCAACATGGATGCTCCAAGGGCACCTCAGCCACCGTCAGTCTGCAAGCCAGCAATCTGAAGTCACCCTCATCTCTTCTTCCTTCCAAACATCCAATCATCACCAAATCTTGCAAGTTTTATCTCCTAAATGTTTCTTAAAATCCATCCCTTCCTTTCCACACTGACTTCCCCAGTACTAGTTCAAGTTCCTATTACCTTCCACCTGGACCACTGCAAAGCCTCCTGACAAAGCCCCCTGCATCTAAGTCCGAACATCCTTAATTTCACTTCCCTGACACAGCCCTGTACAACGTACTGAAAATACAAAGGTCCCTCACTAGCCTAGTCAAAACCCTTAAAAGACCCTGCCACACAGGGTCTGAAAAGACTTGACACACACAGCATCAAGGTTCTCCCCTTCCAGGCTCCATCTCCTTCTCCAGACTTATGTCTCTCCTCTTCTGTACTTGGTCTTTTCTCTCTAGTCAAATAGAGCTGATGACCATCACCTACATATCTCATGCCTCTGGGTCTGCTCGTGCTGCTTGATCTTCTTGGAATCCTCCTTGTAAGTTTTCTTCCCTGAGAGTCATAGCCATTCTTCTGGTCTCAGGAGACCTCTCCTCTAGGAATCTTCCCTGTTGGGTCTCATTAAGGGAAATCAACTGCTTCCTCCAAGGGACTAAGCTGCCAGAGAGCTGGGACCCTATCCTAGAGACCTATCCTGTGCAGAGCACAGCAGAGAGACATAAGAAATGCTTGCTGAGTTAAAAAAACAAAAACAAACAAAAAACCCAAAACGCAATAGAAGTTTAAACAAAAGTTAGTAAGATTAAAAACATTTTAGGTGTATTCTGAATACCATTTAGATTTGGATTAAATTACTGGTAAATAAAAAGGACCTAAAGAAAAAAATCCTTGGAAGCTCTGATGAACCATGAGGATACTATCTTTTTCTTCATTATGACTGCAAACAAAACAACACTAAAAATCAGGTTAGCATATTTCATTGTTTCCATTCCAACAGATTTTCAAAGAAAGGTTTCTCCTGTGGATGTTTTTCTGTTCAGGGACTTGAATAAATAGCTGCATAGCCAGACCTAAACATGATATTTCTTTAATGAATTAGAAAATCTTATGAATGTATTTGGGAGTTACGTTTGAAATAGCTCTAAGTCTTGTGATTTTATTTTCAAATGCTGTTATTTATACTAAATGAGGATTTATGAGAACACGTTCCTGCTTTAATGGTAAGAAATGCAGCACCTGAAATTATTTCTTAAGAAGCTAAATAAATTCATTCCAATGTGTTTCACTACCTGAGAAGCCAATGTCTCATACTATTTCCTCATATCTACATGGCACTGAAAGCAGACTGTCTACACAGTGCAGGCTCGATGACCCCTTGTTTATATCATGAGCACTAGATGCTACGCTAGCTATCTTTTTTCAATCACTTACTTAATATTTACAAAATTCTTAAGACAGCTGTTCTATCTACATTGTAGAGCTGAAGGAATATTGTATAACCGAAGAAATACTGAGAAGTTACCAGCCTGTTACTGGGATTTGCTGGGAGGCAGCAGGAAGGCAATGAGGAAGGTGAACAGCCTGTCTTCTGGGAGCTCCCACCTTTCAGGGCAGATCTAGAGGACACCTGGGCTCGGACCCCTTAGCCCCACTTTAGCCTGAAGCAAAAGCCACTGAAGCTAGGGGAAAGCTCCCTGATCTCAAAGTTCTGACGAATGCCCCAGGGCACCCTTCTGCTCCTGCTCCCTGCCAGATCTGGGCTGGAGATCTCCAGAACTGACTCCATCTCTGTTCCTGCATTAACCACTTTTGTTTCTCTACAGAAAAGGTATCTTTCAGGAGTTACTCCAAAGTTTTAATCTGTTAATGGCATTCTCTATCTTTCTTGAATTTTTTTTTTTTTTTTTGACAGAGATCATAAGTAGGCAGAGAGGCAGGCAAAGAGAGAGAGGAGGAAGCAGGCTCCCTGCTGAGCAGAGAGCCCGATGTGGGGCTTGATCCCAGGATCCTGGGATCATGACCCGAGCCGAAGGCAGAGGCTTTAACCCACTGAGCCACTCAGGCGTCCCTCTTTCTTGAATTTTTAAGGATTATCTTTTTCTTTAAAAAATTGTCACTTTTGTAGCATCTGTAAGCATGTGGATGGTAATGGATGTAATCATTTTACCAAATACAGAGAATGTCCTAATCAAAGTGGACATTTGATTTGATAAACAATCCGGCTATCAACTTAATCTAGATTAAATAAAAATATTCATGGATTTCAGAAAAAGATGGAGTTTTCAAGTTATAAATCCTCAAACTAAAAGGTGAGTTATATTCCAAAAGTTTCTAAGCTGGTTGTTTAGAACATACTCTTTTTTTTCCTGTCAGAAATGGTTTTGTTCATTCATGCAACACTGACCATGCTCTAAGCACAATTTTTTTTTAAGATTTTATTTATTTGACAGACAGAGATCACAAGTAGGCAGAGAGGCAGGCAGAGAGAGAGGAGGAAGCAGGCTCCTCGTGGAGCAGAGAGCCCAATGCGGGGCTTGATCCCAGGACCCTGGGATCATGACCTGAGCCGAAGGCAGAGGCTTTAACCCACTGAGCCACCCAGGCGCCCCTCTAAGCACAATTTTAAATGGAGATACTGTAGTCAATAAAACAGACAAGGTCCCCATCCATTTTAATTTCTGTACTTTAGGAAACCTTGGTATAAATAAACAAAGCTGACTTTGTGTTTGTCACAGTAAGGCTTTACCGACAATCTAGCAGCAATGAGTTAAGTTAGCACTTCACGTACCGTTATCAGGAGTTCACATTCCTGCTTAGCGCTTTAAAATATCACTGTTTTAAAATACAACAAAAGGTTTGTTAATTAGCAAAGGGACTGTTAAAAATAACTTCCATGTGTGAAATGAACAGAGTCCGAGATGATGTAGTTGGTTAAGATTGTGCAAACTCCATGTCTGCAAGAACATGACATAAAACATCTGACAAGACCAAAAACTGGACCAACTTCAATGGGGTGCTCAAGATCTGGAACTGCTTTCACCCTGCTTCTTCCCATTCCTCACAGGCTCTGTTGCGTGAGTCACCGATAGCTGGCCTGTCCGGTCGTGCAAACATCATCACGTAAATTTTAGGAAGAAAATCAGCAGAGTGGTCAGGAAAGGCCTTTTCAGGAGAGGATATCGGAACTGAACGTGCGCTGGTCATGAGAGGAGGAGAACTCTTCACGCATAAGCAACTACAAGTGCAAAGACCCTAAAGCAAAACCAAAATAGAACGCATTTGAGAAACGAAAGACCTGCGTGGCTGAGGATGGTTACGGGTGTGGGGTGCATGATGGGACGGGAAAGAACACGGAAAAGTCAGATCATATCTTGCACACCTTCTAGGGCTTGGTAGGTTATATAGTAAGGAGTATGGACTTTATTCAAAGTGTAATGGAAGTCACTGAAGAATTTTAAGAAGCTGCCAGGCTCCAGTTCACAAGCTATTAAAAAAAAAAAATCACTCTGGTTTGGCAGCCCTCAATTGCTTACTAACCCTTAAAAGACCTGACATTACACCAATATTTCTAAGCTACTCTTTTCTAGAGCAATACAGAGCTTAACAAGGAATACCGATGTTTGTTGCAAAAAAAATGTATACAGATAACAACTCAGAGCCCCAAGGTATAGATCCCTACCTCACAGGCTGAGCAAGGCAATCAGGGACTCCTGCTCCAACCATCCACCCAGCAAAGGAGGGGGACCAAGATGTGTTTCCTGCCCATTTATCTCCAGGGTCCCCTCAGGTCAGCTCCCTGTCACCACAGTCCCCTCTTCTCTTCTCCTCAAATCCCATGGGCCAGTCTGCACGCTTCCCTTTCTATTGCCATCAAGGGCTGTTTGATGAGGCTGTTCTTCCCCTGTTGCCCAACCTGGAATGGAAGTCCTTTTCATACAGGTCAGGTGTGCACAAGTGGGATCCACCTATATTTTATGTCCATTTACAATTTTTTAAAAAAAAGCTACTGTGTTTGCTGTAATAGACCATGAACTGTTTGAGAGCTTTCAATGTATTAACTCATCTAATCCTCATAAAAATCCTATTCCCATCTTATGCAAGAAGAAACAGATACAAAGCAGTTAAGTAACTTGCCCAGCCAACAAGCTGCAGAGCCAGGACTGGAACCCAGGCGACCTGCTCACAGTCTCCATGCTCTTACCACTTGGGCTATCCTGCTTCTCAAGTTCAGCTTCCAAGCCCTGTTCTTCGGGAATAACATCAAATAACTGCACTCAACCACCACAAGAAGGTCCACAATTCAATTCAAAGATAGCATCCAGATTTTAAATTTTAATGGAGAAATGCCGAAGCGAATGTTTATGTGGTTCCTATAGTGCTGAAATTATAGCAGTCTGTCTGGAAGTTTTGGATCATCTCCAGATAAATCAGACTGACATGTGAAGAAGAGAAAACATCCATTTCTCACTTAATATGTGGTAAAAGAGAGCAACTTATGTACACACTTGTCAGCTCTGCCAGAGTGCAACCCTGTAGGGTAGGAAGCACCCATCTTCTGAGCGAACTTTCCATAAAGAGAATCATTAGTATGGAAAGAGAGCTCAGTTCAGAAATAAATGGCATTCTTCAAAGGTCAGAAGCATCCCCATGGATTAACTCAGGTCCCCAACCAGACTATTAAACTGGTGTGACCAACTGTAGCTATCCAGAAAGGAGTTCATCTATGCTAACAGCATTAGGGAGTGGAAACCAAAGGGCTGAGAAAATTCTCATTATCCCAAGAGTTGCCTGCCTTAACCTCCTAAGAATACACAAAAGGGTAGTGTAGAATTCAGAGCCATGGGACTCTTATCACCCAGAGCTCGAGACAAAATTAATAATAATAATACATACATACATACATACACACACTCTTATATATTATATTCATGTATGTGAAATAGCAGTATTTAGTGGAATGATTACTTTGACAGTTCAAGATGATGAAAAGGTATAGTTGTCTAAGTAAAAATTATTCATACTATAAAATATCACATTAGTCAGGTTACCCAGGTTACATAACAATAAGCTATAAACATCACTCAGACTCAGCAGTATTTTGCCACCCAGACCTTCATGGTGCATTTCAAAATAACTTCAAAGTAAATTCACTTGAGTGCTAGAAACATCTAGACCACTGCCTTTCTTAGAAAAGTGAAGACATGGGGCACCTGGGTGGCTCAGTGGGTGAAAGCCTCTGCCTTCAGCTCAGGTATGATCCCAGAGTCCTGGGATCGAGCCCCACACTGAGCCCTGCACTGAGCCCACATTGAGCCCACATTGAGCCCCGCATAGGGCTCTCTGCTCAGCAGGGAGCCTGCTTCCTCCTCTCTCTCTGCCTGTCTCTCTGCCTTCTTGTGATCTCTGCCTGTCAAATAAATAAATAAACTCTTAAAAAAAATAAATAACTTCAAAGTAACCCCACTAGGAAAGCCCTATAAACACACATCCCTGGTGTTGGGGCTTAGCACAAACGTAAGCTTTCTCCAGGATCTCACCTATTTTCCTTAAGAATGTGTGCAAGTTTTATATTCTACTCTATTTAAAAAAAAAATCTGTTTTATTTATTTATTCATTTTTTTGGCAAGTTAGCTTAAAGTGATTTTTCTATCAGGCAAAACTGGTACTCCAAGAAGATGGGCCAAGTTTACCTGTGGCTTTTCACATTCCCCTACCACCACTGAGAATGGCAATATATAAAACTCTGACTTTGAGAATAAGGCTTTTTAAAACTGTAGGAAAACACAGCATGATGGTCAACATTCAGGTTCTTCCATCTGCAGAGCAGTGGCTCTCAGTTCTTAGCTGTGTGTTAAAATCACCTGGGAAGCTTTTTAAAAATACCAGTGACTAAGCGCCACTCCAGATCAACGGAATCAAAATCTCAGGATGGAGAGAGAGATTGTTATGTCTGGTTGGTGCTTTTAGCCGCACTGGTGACTTTAATGGGCACAGAGGATGAGAACCACTGCTTAGAAGATACTAAGGAAACATAAGGTCCCAGAGCGATGGCAGAACAGCAAAGCCAACCGCTGGGTTCAATTCTCTTGCCCCTTCTTCCTGACAACCCTTTGGAGACACATAGCAATTAGTTAGCAACTCTCTCCCTCCCCCTACTTGAGTGGTATTGAAAGCAAAAGGCTTACATGAGATCCAGAGTCTTACAATGTAACACAAAAATGTCCACGTTTCAATGAAAAATCACTCATCATACCAAGAACCAGGAAGATCTTAAACTGAATGGGAAAAAAAGATCAAGGATTCTAACACCAATATGACAGAGATGTTAGAATTATCTGACAAAAATTTTAATGCAGCCATGATAAAAACTTTTTTTAAAGATTTTTTATTTATTTGACAGGGAGAGATCACAAGCAGGCAGAGAGGCAGGCAGAGAGAGAGGGAAGCAGGCTCCCTGCTGAGCAGAGAGCCCGATGCGGGACTTGATCCCAGGACCCTGAGATCATGACTGAGCCGAAGGCAGAGGCTTAACCCACTGAACCACCCAGGCGCCCTGATAAAAACTCTTTATGGAGAAATCAGGAACATGCTAGATGAACTGGGGGAAATGCCACCATGTTCCTTAGGACCTCGAAGTAGGTTGGTTCATTACTGACCCAGACAGAAGTGGGAAGGTCTGGGCTATGGGGATCAGAAAGTTTGTTTAGTGTAGGATCCCACAGGACACTAACCCGGCTCTAGGTTGGCCTGCAGTCTCCCAGTGCCTGTTCATCATAACTCACCTTTGGCATAATGGATCTGACTTTCTGTATGGGACTGTTTAATCAGGCAGAGACAAGAATCCATAGAGGGGAGCAATACTGACAATGTCTCCCCAAGGGGTAGAGTTAGGAAGAAGAGACAAGATGACTGACCCCAGAGCTGCCTTTTACTTGACACGGAAAGTATGAAGCCAAGTGAATATAGATAAATTGGATCATCAAAATTAATTTCTTCAAAATTCTGCTCCACAAAATATCCTCTAAAGAGGATGAAAAGAAAACAGAGAATGCTGTAGCCTGAAAGAAAAAAAAAATTTTGTAAGCTACATATCCAAACAAAGGACTAGTATCTAGAATATATAAAGAATTCCCAAAATTCAGCAATAGGAAAACAATCCATTTAGAACATCAGCAAAGATGAAAAGAGGCATTTCCCCAAAGAAGATATACAGATTGCAAATAAGCATATGAAAAAAGAGTCCACATAATTAACCACCAGGGAAATGTAAATTAAAAAGTACAATATCACTACATACCAAACAGCATAGCAAAAGTTTAAAAAGAAAGAAAGAAAGAAAGAAAGAAAGAAAGAAAAAGAAAAAGGAAAAAAAGAAATAATAACAACACTAAATGCTGGTAAGGATGCAGAGAAATTGGGTCACTCATCCGTTGCTGGTAAAACTAAAATAGTACAGACACTTTAGAAAACAGTTTAGCAGTTTCTTAAAAAATTAAAGATGCAGCTGCCACATGACCAAGTGATAACACTCTTCAGCCTTTATCCCAGAGAAATGAAATTTTATATTCACACATAAAACTTCCAAGAGTAATTCTAGCAGCCTTATTCATAAGCTTCTAACTGTGAACAACCCAGATGTCCAGCAGGTGATCAGCTGACCAACTGTGGTATATCCAGACCACGGAATACAGCTCAGCAATAAATACTGACACATGCAAGAAACTGGAGGATCTCCAGAAAATTACCCTAAGCAAAAAAGCCAATCTAATAACTCCAGTAATACAACATTTCTAAAATGCTGAAGTTATAGAAATAGAGGATAGATAGGATAGGCTGTCAGTTTAAGAAGAGGGTAAAGAGGCAGAGATGGGATGTGGCCATAAAACAGCCATGTGATGAAATGCTGTGTGATGTTCTATATCTTGACTGCATCAGGGTTAATATGCTGGTTTGGATTCTGTGCTATAGTTTTGTAGGAAGTTACTGAGGGCAAACTGGTTAAATGGTCATGGGACCTATCTATATTACTTCTTACAACTACATGTGAATTATCTCAAAATAGAAAGTTTAAATTAGGGGCGCCTGGGTGGCTCAGTGGGTTAAAGCCTCTGCCTTCGGCTCAGGTCATGATCCCAGGGTCCTGGGATCGAGCCCCACGTCGGGCTCTCTGCTCAGCAGGGAGCCTGCCTCCTCCTCTCTCTCTGCCTGCCTCTCTGCCCACTTGTGATCTCTCTCTGTCAAATAAACAAATAAAATCTTAAAAAAAAAGTTTAAATTAAAAAACAAAAATGCTACTGGCCCACTGAACCCCGACCACAGCCTTTAGCCCGTAGTTGGAATTGATCTTATTCAGCTCCATATTTGTCCTTACCAGACATTTTTAGCTCCAGCATTTCACCCACAATTTATGAGTGCCAGAAACCTAACTAATGTTATTCAGTAAAAAGGGGGCACTATATAGCCTTGCTAATTCCTTCCTTGGTGACACTCAACATAGTATTAGCTATCAAGCCTACAACACACCACTGCCTAAACTACTTTCTACACTGCCACTTACATTCTTCTCTTCTACAACTTCAGAGAAAGCTGCTAAACTACATAAATTTAAATGCCCTTTGAAAAATGCCCCTCCGTCTAATACCATCATTTTTCCAGTGCTGCCGTTCAGACTAACATCTTCATATAAATTGGAAATAAAATCACCATGGCTAAGTATTCATCTTTCATATTACAATATACCCGATACTCAAGGCGAACAAAAAAGGATATTACTCTACAGTGTATTTAGGACAAGAATTCCTGTGGCTCAATCCACATTTGGATTCAGAATGCACAATTACCAGGTCTAAAATCGTAACGAAAAAATTGCAATCTTCATTTTCTTCCTACAAGTACAGTACTTAAACCTTCCCCAGATAGGAGAACTCATTACCTCATCCGCAACGAGAAAATTATTCCAACATGGAGAGGTGAAAAACCTATCCTGAACTGAAATCCATTCTGATACTTTGATATTTCACCAACTTCATTTGTCAAGCCATGCTACCCTCTGCCTCACATCTTGATAAAAATTATGTTTGTTTCCCCTAATGACTGCAAATGTTGATCTGTACAAAATTTCAGTCACTCCTAAGAATGCCAGCTTGTCTGGGTCAGAGAGTGTAAAATAATCCACTTATGCCAACTAAACGAGATCAATTTGAGAGATGGACAGTCAGACAAAGGGAAGGAAATAGTATAGGCCATTCCTGTCCCCTCAGTCTCAGTTCCCAAGTGCCTCTCTTAGGTACGTGTTGAAACACTGAGTTTGATCCCAGTGGTTCAAGTGCATTTTCTGTACAACACCAAAGCCTCTAAACACAAGCCTCCTCCTTCACAGGAAGCTCAACAGAATATATACTAATTGTTCCAAGTCAAGAGGAAACATGGGCTGTGTTTAATGGCTGGTAGTGCAGCTTCTTTGGTGGAGCCTTCCTAAAGGTTTGCTGTTGTTGTTGTTGTTTTTAGTCTAATTTTGACCAGCACTATTTTTAGACCTGGGACTGATTTGGGAAACCATTCCACTGTGATGTGCTCCCCATAAATCCAAAACTGTTCTGTGAATTGACTGTGTGCAGGCCTGCACAAGCATGCATGGACACAAACACCTTCACAAAGATGGCAGAGCCCGCCCGGCTAGCACCAAACTAGTGCTTCCTCATTCTTTCTGCAGACACTCACTCTCTGAGGGACGAGCAACTGGGGAAGCCAAAGCAGCACACCGGC
The DNA here is from genome assembly GCA_004024625.1 of Mellivora capensis. Classification (NCBI taxonomy): domain Eukaryota; kingdom Metazoa; phylum Chordata; class Mammalia; order Carnivora; family Mustelidae; genus Mellivora; species Mellivora capensis. The sequence goes on from PISX010007362.1 coordinate 26,859, forward strand.
TTTCAGTGGGCAATAAGGGGGGGCAAAGGAACGTAGACATTTCCCTTCAAACATTTCAAATTTTACTCTTAAAATTAGTAACTAGAAGTTTAAGCATTTCCTTTTACATAATAAACCTGTACAACAGCGGTGTCAAAATACATTCCCTACATATTCTGAACACCTAGCATGTCTTTATTATAAAACAAGGCTTTGTATCCCACAAATAAAGTTGGGGAAAAATATCAAAATACTTTGGAAAAAGGGTAAAGGTCTAACATGATCTTTCATAAGGAGAGGTTTTAAAGAACCAAAATGTGAGGAACACAAAGGCCAGGCTGAAGAAATGCAGCAAGGATTTGTCCCACACAGAGCAGGAGAGGAGTCTGAACAACACACTGCGGCCATCCTTGGAGTCTGCTCATAATTAAGAGTAAGAGAGAAGCACTGGAATGTTCACATCCTAACCCCTCCTACCTCCTCATCTATAAAGGAAGAGATCTCACCAGCAGCAAACTGCATGAAAAGACCATCTACTCTTAGAGGAAACCTAACCACTCTGAAAAACTATGGTCATCATTTCCCAAATGAACTCAGACTTTGATCTGAGACCCACCTAAAGACACGATACATTCTCCAGCAGCTAACATGAGAGTATCAAGATAACTACTTACTGGAACCTTCCCCGATCTAGAACTAATCACTTTGGCCAAAATAGGATTCATTGCTATAATTCTACAAGACCTAAAAAAGGCGATTTGAACTGCCTTTTGAGTTTACAACTATGTTTTTTTTTTTTAACTGAAAGCCATACAATTTTTCTATTTTAAGATCTTACGTAGGAACATAAAATTTAGGAGTCAAAATTGAATCTACCCTACCAAGCAGATAAACCATCATTACCTGAAGGAGAAGTGCTATGTCATCAAAAGTGTACTTCCTAGTGGAAAGCTCAGTCCTAAGTCCCAGAAAACAGTGCAAGAGCCAGGGACCAGGCTGTAGTAACTAAGAGGGTTATTTATACCAAATTAGGGAACTCAACATGAATCTACGCTACCAAACCCTGAGGAAAAACCAGGAACGGTTAAGAAGTGACTGGGTGTCTGACTGGCTCAGTTGATTAAGTGCTGGACTCTTGATTTTAGCTCTGGTCATGATCTCAGGGTTCTGGATCAGGCCCCACATTGGGCTCCGTGCTCAGTGCAGAGTCTGTTTTTCCCTCTCCCTCTGCTCTTGCCCCTGGTCACACAAGCTCTCTCTCAAATAAATAAATCTTAAAAAAAAAAAAAAAAAAAAAAAAAAGAAGAAGAAAGAAAGAAAGAGGAAAAAAAGTCTGTTTTCAAAACTTTTTGGATTTCAGAAGGATTATAGAACATTCTATAAATAATTACTGGTAATTCACTGAGTGCCTACTATGAGAGAGGATATACTTGGTATACATGATCTCTAACTCTACCACCCTGTGAGGTTTTACAAAGAAGGTTCAGAGAGATTAGATGACTTACCCAAAGCCAGTTACTAAAAGAACCAGGACTTGGACCAGTATCTGTTCACACTCCCTCCACTATGCTATTACAGATTAGGTTCTTGACTGCAAGGTACAGAAAGCAACTTTAGCAAACCTAAGCAGGGAAGCAATTTTCTGGAAGCATACTTATAGCTCAGAGGATAGATGGGCAACCTGGAAAACCAAGTTCACAAAATGACTGAAAGCTAAGGAAAGCAAGGCTACAAAAGCCATGACCAAGGTCAAGTCCTCAAGTCAAGATGCTCCCATTGGTATCCTCTCCATGACTGCTGTCTTTACGTTCCTATGGCAGGACACGGATCACCACTGGACTCTTGGCAACCAAGCGCAGACTAAAATCTCTCTAAACTGTCCTTGGTCTTTATAAGATTCAAAGTCCTAGCACTTTGATTAAGCCTCAGCCACATTCCTCTCTGCTTCCACAGTATGAAAAAGGCACTTTGTCCCACCATTCCACACAAAGGAGGGGTCTTTCCAAAGTGAAGTCATGCTAGGAAACTGGCACTCTACCTATAAAGGGGGTGAAAATGTAGCATTCTGAATAAAGTATGTACATAACACACCTAATGGGATGCAATAAAGAAGGACTTCTTCCAGGAATAAATTTTTAAAAATTTGCAATATGATCATTCGGATTAGTTAAATTTTTTTTAAGAAAAAGAAGTCAATTGGTGCTTAGAAAGGTTGATTTTTAAATTCTTAGTAAGTTGGGAAGAGCAGTTCTTTCTTTAACCTGACATTCTTCACCTCAATTTAATCATATTTATTTGTTAGGGGTTTTTTAAAAGATTTTATTTATTTGAGAGAGGGAGACAGAGAGAGAGAGAGTAAACACAGGGAGAATAGTAGAGGGAGAGGGAGAAGATGCACAAGGTCGGAAAACTGAATCAGTGTAGAAGTTTATAGAATGATGAGCCTGTCACCCTGTCTACCCAATTACTAAATATCCTCTCCAAAAGCAATCACTATTAATAATGTCTTCCAAACTATATAAAATATACACATATTTACAGACCCAAAAGTATTAGTCCTTCTTTATTTGTACCAGGAGGGTATATTGTGCATATTCAAGCCAAGGTGACGTGGATGCAAACATGGGAGGCATAGCCAGGCAGGCTGGGTTCAAATCAGGGCTCTTTCTATCGTGTTTAAGGCACTGGGTTGGTTACACTCTGTGCCTTCACTTCCTCGTATGTAATGTGGGTTGTTCTGATCAAATCTGATAATGTTAAAGTGTTGGGTTTTTTTTTAAGATTTTATTTATTTATCTGACAGAGAGAGGAGTGTACAAGCAGGGAGAGCAGCAGAGGGAGAGGAAGAAGCAGGCTCCTCACTGAGCAGAGAGCTCAATGTGGGGCTCAATTCCAAGACTCTGAGATCACGACCTGGGCCAAAGGCAGCCACTTAACAACTGAGCTACCCAGGTGCCCCTAATTTAATCATATTTAAAAGAGCAAAACAGAAGACCTTTCAACTGATCACCAGCATTTCCGCATGTCATTAGAAGGTTCTAACCAATGGTGGTTAGAAAACAAGGGTTGCAAAGTTAGAGAGCAAACGCTCATTATTTGGCAGAGAATAAGGCTGCATAGCTGTAAGGAAGACGGAGACTACAGGCCAGAGTGGAGGCTAAAAACCACTCCAGGGAGTGGCCCTTGGATGAATCCTGTGTGTGTGGGTCAAGCACCTGGCTATTCTTGGAGAAATTCTAACCCACTGGAGTAATTCAAATGCAGCAATGGAGCCTCCACGTTCAATATTCTATCTTCTAATGCAGAAGTATCTCTCAAAGAATAATGCACATCTTTTGAGCGTCTGGTTTCTTTTGAGTGGATCAGGAACTTGACTGGTGCCAGGGGATTCAGTGAAAGACAAAAGGAGAGGGGACTCTCATCTGGGAGTTGGGAGTCTGCTGAAAGAGACAGTGTATAGGAAGCAGGTGTGTCAAATCTCCTTTCTTGCTTTCTAACTCTTTCAGGCTTTCCTCAAGCCTGAATAAGAAAATGAGAACCACATTATACTCAACTCAGAGTATAATTAAATTGAATTTAATTTAATAAATTAAATTGAATTAAAAACAACTGAGTAGGGGCGCCTGAGTGGCTCAGTGGGTTAAAGCCTCTGCCTTCAGCTCAGGTCATGATCTCGGGGTCCCAGGATCGAGCCCCGCATTGGGCTCTCTACTCGGCAGGAAGCCTGCTTCCTCCTCTCTCTCTCTGCCTACCTGTGATCTCTGTCAAATAAATAAATAAAATCTAAAGAAAAAAACCTGAGTAAAAAAGGAAGACTGCTTTGGGTCAAAGCAGAGACTTGCAGAAGCAACCACAAAACAGTTGTAAAAAGCCAGGAGTGACCCTGGAGAAACTGGAAAGAAAACAAAAGCCAATGGATGCCAGTGAAGAGAAGTTAATTTCCAGGAGGAAATGGTTTCTCTGGCGAATATCACCAACCACTTAAAAAGAATTAACACCAATCCCTCTCAAGCTTTTCCTAAAAGTTGAAGAGGATGGAACACTCCAAAAGTCATTTTACAAATCCAACATTACTCTCACACCAAAACCAGGTAAGTTCACTGTAAGAAAAAGAAAAAAAAACAAAAACAAAACAAAATAAAAACACTACAGATCAGTATCCCTGATGACAGGTGAACAAAACTTCCCCCAAATGTTAGCAAACCAATTTCAGTAACACATTAAAAGGATCATACCTCATGATCAAGTGTGAATTCATTCCAGAGAAGGAGGGCTGAACATGCGCACGCACACACACACACACACACACACACACACACACATAAAATAATAACCACCATGTTAAGAAAATGAAAAATAAAAATCATGATCATCTCCATGGGTGCAGAAAAAAAAAAAAAACTTTGACAAAATACATTTTCATGATAAAGACTCTCAACAAATTGGCTATAGCTGGAACATACCTCAACATAATAAAGGCCATAAGTGATAAGCCTACACCCAACAGATTCAACCTTGCAAGGCTGAAAATTTTTTTCTCTAAGTAACAGTCCATCCCCAACTACTTCTGCAGTACCAGAAGTCCTAGTCAGAGGAATCAGGCAAGAAAAAGAAATAAAAGTCATCCAAATCACAAAGGAAGAAGTTTAACTGTCTTTGTATGCAGACTAAATGATAATATATATAAAAAATTCTAAAGACTCCGCCAAAAAACTTCTAAAACTAATAAATTCAGTAAAGTTGCAGGATACAAAAATATATAAAAATTTGTTTTTCTATAAACAACACAATACCTGAAAAAAAATTAACCCCATTCACAATAGCATCAAAATGAATAAAACACTAAGAAGGAAATTTAACCAAGGAGTTAAAAGATCTGTATGTTCAAAACTCAAGACTCTGATGAAAGAAACTGAAGAGGACACAAATAAATAAAAAGATACCCTGTGTTCGTGGGTCAAAAGAATGATTATTAAAACACGTTTGTATTAAACAAACCCATCTATAGATTCAATGCAATTATTACTAAAGTTCTATTGCATTTTTCACAGAAACAGAAAAAAATAATCCTAAAATTTGGATGGAACCACAAAAGATCCTAATAGCCAAAGCAATCCTGAGAAAGAAGAACAAAGCCAGAGGTATCACACTTCTTGATGTCAAACTATATTACAAAGCTTTAGTAATCAAAACAGTATGGTATTGTCATAAAAACCAACACAGAGATCAATGGAAAAGAATCAAAAGCCCAAAGTTAAGACTTCACACATATGGTCCACTAATATTTGACAAGGGAGCCAAGAATACTCAATCTGAGAACAGTCCCTTAAATAAATGGTGTAGGGAAAACTGGATAATCACCTGCAGAAGAATGAAGCTGGACCCCAAGCTTACACACTCACAAAAATTAACTTAAGATGGATTAAAGGCTTAAATGTAAGACTGAAAATCATTAAAATCCTAGAGGAAAACCACAAAGGAAAAGCTCCTTGATATGGGTGTTGTGATGATTTTTTTTTTGGATAGGCACAAAGCAGCAAAAACAAACAAGTAGGACCACATCAAACTAAAAATTCTGTACAACAAAATAAACCATCAACAGAATAAAAAGAAAACCTACTTAATGAGAGAAAATATTTGCAAATCATCTATATGTTAAGGGGTTACTATCCAAAATTTGCAAGGAACTCATACAACTCAATAGCAAAAGATACAATTTTAATTTAAAAATTTTAAGTTTTATTAATTTAAAAATCTTAAGCTAAATGGGCAAAAGATCTGAATAGACTTTTTCCCCCAAAGACATAGAAATGGCCAACAAGCACATGAAAACATGTGCAACATCACTAATCAGGGAAATGCAAATCAAAACCACAACTGTCTCACAATGTTAGAAAGGTGATCATCAAAAAGACAAGAGGTAACAAGTGTTGGCCAGAATGTGGAGAAAAGAGAACCTTTGTGTATTGTTGGTGAATGTATGTTGGTACAGACATCAAGGAAAACAGTAAAAAAGTTCCTCCAAAAGTTAAAAATAGAACTACCATATGATCCAGCAATCCCACTTCTGAGTATACATCTAAAGGAAATGAAATCAGGATGTCAGAGATCTCTGCGTTCCTCTAGTTACTGCAACATATTTACAAGGCCAAGACATGGAAATAATAATAATCATAGATATAATTACATCAAAAATTAGTAACTTCTCCTAAAAAGATAACACTGTTGTAAAACAGATGGTCAGTAAAATCCCTATTTTGGGCCTGAGAGCTTTCTACCACAAGCAAATTTCTGCCACAGCCAAATACAAATTTTTTCCTTCTCAAAGATGCTGATAGAGTGGAAAGTATACATTACTGGAAGATAGTACTGACAGCTACATTTTCAGACTAAGGAAGAATGAGTAATCTTTCAAAACCTTGCTTTGAGAAATAAGTCAATCAGAGAAAGACAACTATCATATGATCTCCCTGATATGAGGAAGTGGAGATGCAACGTGTGGGGTTTGAGGGGTAGGAAAAGAATAAATGGAACAAGATGGGATTGGGAGGGAGACAAACCATAAGAGACTCTTGATGTCATAAAGAGTCTCTTATGACATAAACTGAGGGGGGCGGGGGGGTCATGGACATTGGGGAGGGCATGTGCTATGGTTAGTGCTGTGAAGTGCGTAAACCTGGCGATTCACAGACATGTACCCCTGGGGCTAATAATGCATTATATGTTTATTAAAAATTTTTAAAAATTAAAAAAAAACACAAAAACCTTGCTTTGAGTACCTGTTTATTAAAGAAAAAGAAAAGTTAAAAAGGATTTGATCTGGGTTTGGAGGTATTTCAGCATGGACAGTAAATAAATTTTTGCCTAGGTCTCAATAATACACAGAGCTGCCGATCCAGGCACGAGGGTAGTACCTGTGAAACGTCCTTGTGGTTGGTCTTCATCACTGCATGACCCCATGACTCCTCGGCCCACCTCACATTTAGGAAGAGACTAGAAACAGCACATATGATCTTCAGATTTGGTCTCCGCTTTACAGGTTATAAAGAGCTGGTGATGTCCTTGCAAGCAGAGGCTACCTGGTGCTAGAGCCTGCCAGGCACTCTCTCTACAACCCACAGCTTGAATGTGACTGGCTCTGGCCAGTGGGAAAGGACTTCTGACAGGGATGTGGGGCTTCTGGAGAAAACGCTCAACTCCGATAAAAAGAGACATGCCTGGAACAGTCAGGGCCCAAGAAAGAGACACACTTGGGTAATTTGGGCAAAGTCTAACAAAAACATGGAAAAGCATGGGAAGGGCATGGAAAACCATTAGAAAGAACACAGAATGAACAAGTTTTTATCCACCCCAAGCAACCATGAGGAAAAAAAGTCAAGAAACTCAAAGAAAAGCCAATCCAGACCCTGCATTGTTAAAAGCTCTGCACCAATCCTGAACTGCCCAGCCTCCAGACTTATTATTTTGGGAGAAAAATAAATTCTGTTATCTAGAGCCAAAAACATAATCAATAAAGATAAAAAAGAAAAGAAAAATCTACTGACCAATCTCTGTCTCTTGACCCACTGAAAATATCTCATCAATATTAAAAGAATTAAAATTATAGCCTAAGCTAGCACATTTTAAAAGACCCAATAGACTGAAGGACACAAAACTCAAAAGAGGAAAACAGAAATAGATACTATCCAACCTCACAAGTCTTCTTATATGCAAGTTTATATTTCTCAAATCTTCAGATACGTATCCCTCAGAGATGACGAGGTTCCAGTTTCACAAGGTCTCACTGGGTGTTCAAAATTGGTAGAATGTTTCTGGACAAAATGTGGGCAATATGTATTGATTTCTTTACAATGAGGCTGTTAAACCTTTCTTCTTCTGATCTCTACTATCTCAGAAATAACTAAAGTTGTGAGCTTGCAGTTAGCCAAATAATTAACTTTTTAATGTGGCTTAATTAGTCCTTTTAATTACACGTATTTCTAGCTACTTTAATAAAGAATTCAACCCTACCATTTTACATTTTTAAAAGGCATGAAGGAATGAAGCAATGCCTCACATCCCTTCGTCCTGTTAGTCAGGTTGTTAATAAGCACAGCTGTTTGCACTAGTACCTAATGAAGGCACTGTCACCCACAAAGGGGCACCAGATGTTAAACCCTGGAAATGCACAGTGAAGAAATCAACAGCCTCTGAAGTACTAGCCTCGTAAACCCAGCCCATAAAAATACTCAAACCTTACATAAAATATGGTTACAGCAAATTACTTCTGTCTGATCCTAAGTTATTTCCAATGGGACAAACCTTTGGTAATAAATTTTATTAGCTTAAAAATTAATAACATTGATTTCAATAGATTTTAAGAGGTGTGCACATCTATTATAATTATTTTAAGGAAGACAAAGGGATTTCTGAGTTCATCTATATGTGACACAATATTGATTTAAAATGATGCTCAGGGAATTAAGTTTTCTGGGTAATTGAATTTTAATCCAATAAATGATGGTTGGATTTAACTGTCAGGCTCTGAGATGTGAAAAGCATTGAGCACCGTCAGGACAAGCTGTAGAAATAAAGTTTTAAAATGAACCTCCGGTATCAGTTTCTTCTGAGTCCTGTTTTTAGGATCATAAATACAGTACACATATCAAAATTGATATTCTGACTCCAGTTACACTGACAGGGGAGTCGATTAAAGGAAGAGATCATGGACAGGACACTGGAAGACTAAGCTCAGGGGGAATGGAAAGGGCTTCTCCTGCCAGAATGTAAATACAACTGAGTTCAGAGGAAAACAAACGAGATGATGATTGACCCTTTCCCTCTGCTACCCCCACTCCACACTGACCTCACCATTGACAGAGCATACCAGTAGGTCCCTGCGTTAGCCAAAAAGGCTATGAAGAGGAAAAAACAGAAACAAAACATGAGAGAAGGTGCAGACCTTCTCTCTGCACCTAAAGGTCCCCGCTTTAGCCAAAAAGGCTATGAATAGGAAAAAACAGAAACAAAACACGAGGGAAGGTGCCACCTGCACCCCTTGAGCGTATGTATCCCACAAGGCCTCACATATGATATGGAAACCAAAACCCTATAGGAAAGAGCTCCCTTCCCACTGGGACTAGAGAAGTCAAAAAGGGGCTGAGATTCTGCAAAGACACAGCCATCCAGGCACCAAGGAGAGCAGGACCATGGGAAGAAGGCCTGAAGGTTGCCTGTCCTTCAGCTCTAGGAGCACATGCTCGTAAGGGACCAAATTAAGGTCCTGCGCTGCTCAGGGTGCAATGCCATTAACGGCCTCTTCCCTTGGACTCTACCTGATAACTCTGCTCAAAGAGGTCCCTAGGTGGACTCTTGAGGCACTGGGTTGGCCACATCTAGCTTACACCAGTGATGAAGGCAGCTGCATGAACGCCTGCTACCTGATGTTGATGTGTCCAACACAGATGCCCTCCGTGAGCACACCCAGACCACCATCCCAACAGGACGCCCCAGCGGCCACCTTCCTCCATACACTTCCCATCACTTCAGTATCTCCAAGGTAAAGAACCACCACTAAAAACAAGTGTCAGTCTCTGCTGGACTGGACTAACTGAACTTCTTACCAGGTGGTAGTATTTTAAAGAAACGATGTTAAATAATTCATAAATTTTCCTTTGAATTGCAAAATAATACTTAGATTTATCACAAAGTCCTCCAAAGTGCAGACTTGGAAAGCTTCCACATTATTAAATACATATTATCCATAAATGAAATTGTAAATGAGATGGTTCTGTATATTGTACCTTTTGCTAAAATGCTAAGGCACTGGGGCACCTGGGTGGCTCAGTCAATTAAGCATCTGCCTTTGGCTCAGATCATGATCCAGGGTCTTAGGATTGAGCCCGCTTCCTGCTCAGCGGGGAGCCTGCTTCTCCCACTGCCTCTCCCCCTATTCGTGCTTTCTTTCTCTCTCTCTCTCTCAAATAAATAAAATCTTTTAAAAAAAATGAAATGCTAAGACATTTCCTAAGAGATTTATTCAGAACTCATGAAACACATTCTTAATCTTCCACCTTCTCAAGAAACGTGAAAGTTACCCACCCAGTTTTTAGCAACAATAGTATAGGGAGAAAAAAGTAAACCTTCTCAGTCTTGTATCATCATACAAGGCCGGGCTGAGGAAAATTTTAAGATACCAAACCCCAAGAGTTTCTCTCTAGGGGCCATGCCACAGAGAAGACTTAGAAATTCAAATTGTTTCAGCAGAAATTCACAGATCATTAAATTAATTCAAAACTCAACAGGGCAGCAAACTAACAACTTACCTCTACCGTATCTGGTGACAGTCCGAGAATTCTCGCAAAAATAAATCTCCTGCCTTCCGACCATATAAAAGGACAAGCAGTTGAAGACGGTAGTTGAAAAGTGCACTGCAGATCTGATGCCAGGATCAAAGCTTAAATACACAGATTTAAGGGAGGTAAAGTGGAAGGGAGGAGTCTGGAAAGGCTAAATCGGGAAGCAGAGATCTGCCAACCCACCTGGCTTGCGTTCCTGGCTCTCAAGTCCTGGGGTACAGCTGATCACCTGTGGGAGGTTTTTAAACTTTATCCAAGCTCAGATCCCACCCAAACGGCTCGAATCAGAACCTTTGGTTGGTTTCAAAGCTCCCCCAGATGACTGCACTGTGCATTCAGGGGTCAGCACCACTACCCTGAAGGAAAGGGAAAGACAAGGCAGGGTGAGCAACAGCCAGCCATGTACAGAGAAGGCTCCAGTCCACAGGCTCTCCTGACAGAAGCCGCTGCCCCATGCCCCACCTCTCTCAAAGACCTGGTCCAGCTTCTCATCTACCGCGTCAGTTACTGTGTGCAGGGTCAGCTCCTGAGCTCACCTCTCCCTGTGCTCCAGCTCTCCAGTATTCGGGGCTATACAGAGCAGTGATCTTTAATATGCAAAAGGTATCATGCTCAGACCCAGGAAAACAGAATGGGAATGTGGAACACTGCCAGTTCAGGGGCTCTAGAGACAGCTCGGGGAGTCTCCAGGCCCCTTGCTATGAGTTCTCAAATGTACAAACACAGTTAAGAGTAAATTATTGGTTTGTGGGCCTCTGAAGCAGTTGGTTCTTTAATTTCATGAACTGTAAACTTATACTGAAGTAACTTTGTATCCCAGAACTGTTGGACATGGAAGAAAAAAAAAAAGAAAGAAAGAAAAATGTCTGGGGCTTAGCAGGAGGTTCAGAGCACAAGGCGGGGGGGAGGGGAGATAAAATAAAGTGCAGTAATTTAAAAATCAAAATTCTAACATTTTCTAATATGAGAAACTGATTTTGTTCAAAGTTGTTATTCCCCTACATGAAAATAGATTTGTATTGGGATTTTTAAAGCCCATTAAAAAACCTAACAAACAGAACAGAATAGAGAACCCAGAAATGGACCCTCAACTGTATGGTCAACTAATCTTCAACAAAGCAGTTACGATTATCCAGTGGTAAAAAGACAGCCTCTTCAACAAATGGTGTTGGGAAAACTGGACAGCCACATGCAGAAGAATGAAACTGGACCATTTCCTTACACCACACACAAAAATAGGCTCAAATGGATGAAAGACCTAAATGTGAGACAGGAATCCATGAAAATCCATGAGGAGAACACAGGCAGCAACCTCTTTGACCTCAGCCACACCAACTTCTAGCTAGCCATGCCTCCAGAGACAAGGGAAACAAAGGCAAAAATGAGCTACTGGGACTTCATCAAGATAAAAAGCTTTTGCACAGCAAAGAAAACAGTCAACAAAACTAAAAGGCAACCTGTGGAATGGGAGAAGTTATTTGCAAATGTCTTTATCAGAAAAAGGGTTAGTATCCAAAATCTATACAGAATTTATCAAACTCAACAACCAAAAAAAAAAAAAAACAAAAAACAAGAAATCCAGTCAAGAAATGGGCAGAAGACATGGACAGACATTTCTCCAAAGAAGACATACAAACGGCTAACACACACATGAAAAAATGCTCAACCTCACTCAGCACCAGGGAAATACAAATCAAAACCATAATGAGATATGACCTCTCACCAGTCAGAATGGTTAAAATTAAAAACTCAAGAAACGGCAGATGCTGGCAAGGATGTAGAGAAAGGGGAACCCCCTTACACTGTTGGTAGGAATGCAAATTGGTGCAGCCACTCTGGAAAACACTATGGGGGCTCCTGAAAAAGTTAAAAACATTGTTACCCTACAACCCCACAACTGCACTGCTACATATTTATCCAAAGGATACAAACACAGTGATTCCAAGGGGCACATGCACCCCAATGTTTATAGCAGCAATGTCCACTAGCTAAAAAATGGAAAGAGCCCAAATGTCCACTGACAGATAAATGTATGTACACACACATAAACACACACATATATCCACAAGGAAATATTACTTAGCCATCAAAACAATGAAATCTTGTCATTTGCAATGACATGGATGAAACTAGGGGGTATTATAATAAGCAAAATAAGTCAGTCAGAGAAAGACAATTACCATATGATTTCACTCATATGTGGAATTTAAGAAACAAAACAGAGGAACCTAAGGGAAGGGAAGAAAAAATAAAATAAGATGAAAACAGAGAGGGAGGCAAACTATAAGACTCTTAACTATAGGGAACTAACAGAGGGCTGCTGGAGGGGAGGTGGATGGGGGATGGGGTAACTGGACGATGGGCATTAAGGAGGGCACTTGAAGTAATGAGCACTGGGTTTGTAATGCAACTGATGAATCACTGATTTCTACCTCTGAAACTAATAATACAGTACACAGTAATCAAACTTATTTTAAAAATAAATTTTTTAAAAACCTAACAAACTTTAAAATACTGACATTGTGTAATAAGCCCTTAATGTCATAAATATGATCACACTGGATCCTCAGAACAATGCTGGAATTGGTAGTAGGTGTTAAACCACCACTGCTTCACAGAGGAAACTGAAGGAAAGTCAGAGGCTAAGCTCTCAGTCCAGTTTTACACAGTAAGGAGAAAAGGGAGTCAAGATGCAAAACTAGGTCTGTCTGACTCCAAATCTCGTAACTAAGCTCTGATAAATGAATTCTGCCTCTCTCAATGCTGAAACAATATGAAAAAATGCTGCTGCTAGAAAACCATTTCACAGTTTTATATATTGTCTGTATTTTCTTATTTTTACTATATTGCCTCAATAAGCAGCTTCTTCCAGATACACGCTTGGTGTTTTAGAAAGTCATATTGAGTTTTCATTTCAGTTTTAAACAACACCAGACATCTATGGGACACGAGAGGACAACTATGAGGTCCCACCGCTGTGTAACATATTACCCCAAAACTTACCGGCTTGAAACAACATTCTATTATCTCACCCAGTGTCTCAGTTAATCTTCATAATGGCCGTACAAGGAAGGCAGGAAACAAATGAAGGGACTGGAATTAAGTACACTCTCATCATAGCTGGTAAGTGGCAGAAACAGGATTTGACCAAAGCTCTCCTAACTCAATAACCAAAGCATGAACCATTATTCTACAGAGCAGCCTATCTAAGGAAAAAAATATTTATCTGGCTCTATAAAACAAGAGCCTCCAAAATCTCCAAGCACTTGGATGTAGAAATCCCTCTTCTAGAGCACTCAGGCTGGAGACAAAGTAAGCTAGGCCACTAAGCTGAGGAATACACATGGCATGTTCGTACAATGGTGTAAAAAACAAACTGGCCAGAGCAGAATATCTGAACAGAACAGGATCATACAGCTTTCAAAATGGAAGCTGGTTCTAGAGATTACTTAGTCCAACCCATTCACTATATAGGGATAATTACTTAGTATGAAAATACTAATTTTCCCAGTAAATTTTCCCAATGTGGTAAGACAAAAGAGGAATCCTTTTATAAACAAATGGATTTTCCTTTCTTTTTCCTAAGGCTGCCCAATTTCTATCCTCAGGAATTAATAAAAGGGAAGGTCTATCATCCTCTATAATTAATGGCCCCCAAATAAATGCATTTTTAGAAGTTGGGCTCTCTTTCATGTACAGTCCTTCCAGTATGCCTGTCTTTGCCCATAGACTCAGAAATCAGATCAACTAACCTGTGTGTGTGTTCATAAAACAACTGTTGATTTAAGTTCTTATGTTTTGAGTGAAATATGTATGGGCTTTGAGGTGCTGGCTGGCTCATCCACTGCCTCAGAGAGACCTCTCCTACCCCACCTTCTACTGTCAGGATGTTTTCTAGAAGAAAGAAGCTAAGAGGAACCTATCCTGGAAAGAAAGAGAGAGAGAAAGAGGAAGAAAGAAAAAGAGAGAGAGAAAGAAAGAAAGAAAAAAAGAAGGAAAGAGAGGAAGGAAAGAAGGAGGAAGGGAGGGAGGGAAGGAAGGAAGTAGGGAGGGAGGGAGAGAGAGAGAAAGAAGGAAGGAAGAGAACAGACAAGGTATACCTTGATTACAGCTAGTTATAAAAAAGAACTTAGCCCACATTAAAAAGAAGTTCATTCAA
>PISX010007362.1:41433-89793 GCA_004024625.1 Mellivora capensis
GAGAAGACAGGTAACAACCAAAACCAGTAAGTAAATCATACAGTATGGTAGAAGGCGGTAGGTATGATAAAGAAAAGTAGAGCAGAAGACTCAGGGGAAGTGAGTTCAGAAGGTCAGGGAAGACCTCAGAAAGGAGACATTTGAGCAGAGACCTGAAGGGGTGAGGGTAAGCCATGTGGAGTTCTGGGAGAAGAGCATTCTAGGCAGAAGAAACAGCAGGCACGGAGGCCCCAATGCAGAAACAGGCTGCATGTTTGAGAAACAAATAGACTTTATTTCTGACAACTTCATGACTCTTAAGTCTTAGAATTCAGAATACTTAAGATCAATCATTTTTGTCTTTTAAGAATTCTCTTAAGATAAACCTGATGCCTTTCGTTAAACTGGCCAACCAAAATTTAAAAATATTATTTTGAAGGCATGTTTCTCTAGAAAATGGATACCCTTTCATGAGCACACTTAAGTAAAACTGCCGTGACTTGATCTCAAGTAGGTCACATTCAACAAGGCACTAGCTAAAGGCAGAGTCATATTAGGCAACTCAGCCATTCTAGGGAATGACCCTTGGTAGGCGGATCCTACTTATAGGCAACTGGAGAAGACAGAAGTAACAAATTCTAAATCCATCATCTTCCCACCTCCCCCACCAGGTACTCACACGCCCCCACTCATATCGAACCTTCTAAACCACCAGTTTCCACCAATGTTCCCCTCTAGACTTTCCCTCACTTGTGGTGGTAACATACTACCAGCAATTTCACTTATCCCCTGACGGCACTCCAACCATATAGGATTCTTTCCAACCCTGCTCCAGGACCTTTGCACAAGCTGTTCCCTCTGCCTAGAACCTCCGATCCCACATCACCACCATTCAACCCAATCAGAGTCCCTTCAGCATAGTCTCCTATCACCACCACCATTTCCTCCCCACACCTATGCACTCACACTCCTGCTCCCCCACTAAGCTGGAAGCTCCAGGCTGGGAGGGGCGGTGTCAGTGCGCCTCACCACCCCATCCCAGGCCCAGCACAGTGCCAGATACCTAGAAGTTTCTCAAAATATATTTGTTCAATGAGTGTCCAAAATTACGTAGTTTTTTTTTTCTACTCCACTCCAAGGTCACAGCCCAGTTGTCATCATCTCACCACTACTGCCTTCCCAAACCCCAGGGTATCCACACTGCAATCCCACCTATAGTGGTAGTGACCCACCAGCTCACCACCTTCCTAAAATCCCACCAGGACTCTCCTCTGTTCTGACTTATCACACACCAGGTCTTCACTCCTCTTCACGGTTTTCAGGTTCTTCCCTTAACAAGTAACACCAACTGGATGTAATGCGATTTTCCCTTTACCTCCAGGGTCAGCCAGCCTCCTCACTATCTCAGGAGTTCCACTGGGGAACCCCTACTTTCTGTGCATCTAAAGCACACTTAGCCTTGTAAGTAAATTCAAGACACACTTCTCCACGAGACCATGCTTCCTAAGGCGACATCACACTTAATCTAGATTTAACTGTTCTCTTACAATCTCAGGTACATTCATTCTATATCCCCCACAACTGGCTGGAAGGGAAAGTTCTTAGCCTTTACTGGACACCACGAGGTGTCAGACATTACGGGAGCTATAAAACATCTGGGTACATGGGAAGTACTATTAAAACTTCCAAGGAGGGGCGCCTGGGTGGCTCAGTGGGTTAAGCCTCTGCCTTCAGCTCAGGTCATGATCTCAAGGTCCTGGGATCGAGTCCCACATCGGGCTCTCTGCTAGGCAGGGAGCCTGCTTCCTCCTCTCTCTCCCTGCCTGCCTTTCTGCCTACTCATGATCTCTGTCAAATAAATGAAGTCTTTTAAAAAAAAAAATTCCATGGAATTGACTGGCTCACATTTTCTTATGGGTAATCTTTAACTGCATATGGTCTTACTCTAGGAAGGAGCCTTGAAGAAGAAAATAATAAAATCCAGGGAATAAAGGAGTCATGAAAAAATGTAAATGCTCATGAGTCTGAGAAAAAACAAACTGCTTCATTCTCCTTCTCCTACCAAATCAATCATCCAAGTTGTTGAAAGCAAGAAATTTAACTGATTTTCCTGGGCCCTGTCCACTCTAGGAGGAGAAATGAAAAATCAACAGTAATCCGTGAAGCCTGAAAAGTTAATTGTTGCTCAGGACTAGATAATCCACAGACACGACCTCCAGGCTTGAAAACCAGCACCTGTCACCACAGCCACTCCAGACACAACCCATCAGACTTGCAGAGCTAGAAGGTAACTGAGCTATTTATTCTAATGTTCAAATGCTTGTATCAAACATGCATTTAACATACTCACTACCCAGGATCTGCAGGATCCTTTCCCATCCTTTACTCGGTTAAGAAGGAACAGTTCCTGCATAAGAGGAGACAATTTCTCAGTCTCATTAATTTTGAAGAATGTTTTTTTAAATGTTACCTCTGCATGCACTGCCACAGCCAGAAATGTCAGAATCATGTACTAGCGAACGTACGTGTGGATTGTATATGCTACATCCTCAACCCAAAAGTTTCAATTTAAGGGGAAGTGTAAAATCTATTAGTAAGCACTATAAAAAAATTACAGACGTTTCCAACTATTTGGGTTCTTACTGGCTTTTTTACTCCTTTTTCTGCACTAAGAATCAAATGTAGGAATATAGCAAAACTATATTGACCCAAGTAGTGTCAATGAATCTTCCGTGGAGAAGAGATGAGCCAAAAATGAGAGCCAAACTCTTTGACAAACATGCAACGAGGCTCAAAATACGCCCGTCAGCTTAAGCCATCTGAGCTCATCATTTTTGGTTGAACATACTTTAGAAAACTAACAACCCGGCCTAATAAGCCATGGATTCCACTCAAAGCAGCAGAATTCATTAAGCATGAGGGAATATAGTATATTTTGTTGTCACTATGTTACCCCAGCCTCAGGCAGAAAGCACAAAATTACCTAACCACTTGAGGACAAAGGTGGAAACATATACTGCTAAAATTCAAGACACACTGACCTGTCACTTTGTGCTGAAAACAAGAGCATCCCTTGCTGGGGAGATGCCTTTGGTCAGCTCAGCAGGGATGGTGGCAAGGGAAAAAAGCCCATGGAAGACCCAAGAAACTGTAAGCAATTTAACACATAAAATCACCACCCTCTCCCTAAGGGGGAAGAAAATCTTTATGTCGTTTTCAACTTTTCAATGACTCCAGATGGGAAGCATTTTATTTTATTTATTTATTTATTTTCATTTGGGAAGCATTTTAAAACATGAATGAATTTACAAGGAAAGTTTACAGAAAAATCCTTTTTTGACTAAAATGAGGTATATCCTATTGAATATGCACACTTGTTTTCAGGAGCCCTGATTTTCATACTTTAAAAAATACTGTTTCAGGGCATCAACACTGCTCAAACACGGGGGACCCAAATATTAAAATCATACTTGAACCTTAGGTCAGTGGCACCTGAGCAGCTCAGTGGGTTAAGCGTCTGCCTTCAGGTCAGGCCATGACCTCGGGGTCCTGGGATCGAGCCCCACGTCAGGCTCCCTGCTCAGCAGCGAGCCTGCTTTTCCCTCTCTCTCCTGCTCATGCTCTCTCACTCTCTCCCTCTATCAAATAAATAAATAAAATATTTCTTTAAAAATGTTAGGTCACTTATCTTTTTCCTTCTGGCGGAGGTATGTGCACACATGTGGCTCAGCATTTTCAAGCAGGAGGAAAACTAAGGATTTTTAACCTATAAACATACAAGGTTCCCAAGTTTCTTCACCATGATTCACAGGCTATTTGCAACCTAAGGGGATTGATCTGCTGTAAGCCTAGGGTCTCGAGTCCTTTACGGCCATGCTCTGGGAGTCACCATCACGCCTGTGTCAATATCGATGTTTCCATGACACTGTCACAGCCTTCTCTCCCGGGTGCATGTAATGGCTTAGAGGCAGTCTAAGGAAAAGTTCTTCAGGGTTTCTGGGACAAAAGATTCTAGAAAATAATGATTTATTGAAGTTCTCATGATCCTCAAAATAAGGCAATTCAGATTCTTACAAAGACTAAATCTTAATAAACTCAATGTCATCATCACTGAAATTAACCAAAAAATTGCAAGTCTTCATTTTTGATGCATAATTTTAGTCCTACAAGGAATTTCAATGAGTAAATCCTGCCAGATTTCCAAGCCAAAGCTTCACTTTTTTTTTTTAATATTTTTTTTATTTATTTGACAGACAGAAACCACAAGTAGGCAGAGAGGCAGACAGAGAGAGAGAGGAGGAAGCAGGCTCCCTGCTGAGCAGAGAGCCCGATGCGGGGCTCAATTCCAGGACCCTGGAATCATGACCTGAGCTGAAGGCAGAGGCTTAACCCACTGAGCCACCCAGGCGCCCCAAACTTCACTTTTAAAACACATCTTCATCACGTGATCAAGATTATCTAAATGAACTCACCTCTTTATGCTTGGGTAGGCAAATGGACTACTACATTACTATTAATGCAAAGGGATTTATTTTCAGCTCTGACCTTCAAAAGTCTGAAAAGCTGCACACCAAGGTCAACATCAAAAAGAGAGAGGAGGTGGGAAGGAAGCTGGTAGTTGTTTTCAAAGTGATCTCTGTCCAACCCCATAAATCAGTTTTCTAGTCAGTAAATGCAGATACAAATAATAAAAAGCCTTTTCAGGGAAACTGTAATTTGGCTCATTGTTTAGAACTGTCTAAAGACATTGTAACTCATCATTTCACTCCTTTTTAATCTCCCATTAGGTTTTGCACTGTATGGCTACATAACAATAACAGCTAATATTTACTGGGTATTTTTCATGTTATGCGCTAGTCACTATTCTGAGCGCTTATATGTATTATTTCATTCAAAGCCCATAGCCAACTATGAAGTGGGTGGTATTATTATTTTCATTTCACTGATGATGAAACTGAGGTACAGAGTTAAATAACTTGCAAAAGTCACCATTTAGTAAATGTTAGAGTCACAAGATAATTATTAATACTTCATAGCACTTCAGGATTTTGCAAGAGTTTTTCCAGCCATTATCTCCTTTGAGCTTCACAATGCCTGTGATATCGATGGAATAACATAGCATCAGTTTAATTTGACAAATGAAAAAGTAGGGCTCCAAAATACTACTTTTCCAAACCAGGACATGAAAGAGCTAGAACAGGAATCCAGATTTTCTGAGTCTGTATTCTCTCCTTTTTCCCACAACACAGGCTGCCTTTTTTTTAATTGGAGACACTCAAATGCAAGTATTTTCATCAAGCACTGATTATTTCTCAAAGTAAAACTCTAGATTTCTCAAAGCATACTTCTAGATCCAGATGGTTATAATTATGTCTCATTCCCCCTTTTATCCCCAGCATCAAGTGCAGTGCCTGGCACATGGTAGATTGAGTCTGAGTATTCTCAGACCCTCTTCCTCTTCCTCCACCAAATTCATTCCTCTGTGTTCACGCTACCTTGCCACCCTGGACTAGCTTCAGGAGACACAGTCCATTCTCACATGTCATCACTTTGAGGAGACCAAAGTCTATGTTAAGTCCACACTCTTCCACAATCCAACACCCAAGAAGATATGACAACTCTGAGTTTTATCTTAAGTTGCATGCCAAAACTTGGTTGATGACTGCGGCAGTCCACCTTCAAGAGGGCTCCCAGGGACCTCTGCTTCACAATACTCACACTCTTATATAGCCTCCTCTCAGACCAAGGTGGGCTGGTGTGACCAACAGAATATCGCAGAAGTAAGAAGAGGTTAAAAAGACTGTGGCTTCTACCCTGGGCTTTCTCTCTCTCTACAACCACCTGCTTTGGAGGGAAGCCAGCCACCACACTATTAAGAACACTCAGAACTAACAGAGGGCTGCCACATGCACATAAGTGAGTTCAGAAACAGCTCCACCACCCCAGGTGACTGATGCCTCACTCACAGCTTGAGTACCACCTCATTGGAGACATTGAACTAGAATCATTCAGCTAAGCTGCTCCTGAATTCCAGATCTACAGAATCTGTAGGTGATACACACTTGTTCTTTAAGCTGCTGACTTTTGGATGGAACATGCTACACAGCAATAGATAACCAACACAGGGACAAAACCTGCTATCCGCTGCCGTAAGACTACTTACCGTCTCAATGGACACCCCCTACATACACACACACTTGTTGTGAAGATCCAGACAACAAGCTGCTCCAATGTTAAGGTGCTTGTTTCATGACGCACTACCGCAGACCTGCCCAGGGGTGACGCATAACACATGGTATATGTTCTGTATCACCTTGCTGGAATCCGAAAAACTTCAAACCTTGAAACACACCTGGCCCCAAGAGTTTCTGGTAAGGCACTGTGAGCTGTGTTCACTTTTATTTCTAAACCACCTTTTTTGATTAACCCCACCTTGGCATATTAGAAACATCATTTCTTAGAATAATTTATTTGCCTCTTAGAATACCCACCACATAACTCATTACTTGGTTATAAATGGTCTTGTCTTCGGTCTATTGTTTTATAAGTTAATGTTCAGCTTTCCACCTCAAAGTTAAACTTGTTACAGGCAAGAGTCCTCCCTCTATTTTATACTCAATGCCAGAAATCCTGGACACTACGGGGTACACAGCAAGCTCGGAATACATTCTTGTAGAATTGAGTTCACAAAGCCATACCAACAACTACAGATACACAGTATTGGTCCAGACCCCCATATACTCTCACACTCAAAAACCTATTTATCTTCAAATAACTGCCCCCAGAACATGATGTAAAAACAGTGTCTGAAAGGGGAAGGGGGGAAAAAAAAAAAGCTGGCTCTCTGAGGAATTCTGGAAAATTTGCACATCCTCCAAGTGCCCTTGTAAACAGCTGCAGACACATGAAATAATCATTATCAAGGGAAAAGATCTATTAGCCTCCTGACGATTGGCCCATCTGAAACCTTTCAACAAAAGAGCAATTTTACCTTTCTGCTCTCCTCCCTCGCACCTTCCCTCGGGCAGGGAAAAGGGTCACTAATCAGTTTTTAATTTTCTTTCCTGAAGAGATATTCAGAACAGAGCTGTAAGAACTCAGCATAGAAGCTTTACAAAATAAAGACCAAGGAAGAACTCCAGACCTTTTGGATAAATAAGTGTTTCTTTTAAAGCCAAAAAATTAAAATGCAATGTGGTAAGCGTCTCTCTGGAAAGAAATAAGATTCCTTGAGACAAAAGGGTCTCTCCCTCATATGATCTCCCTGAAAGGAGTGCCACAAATCTGCATTCTAAGGGAAATCAGGCCAAATCATAGCCCTATCAAGATTTGATTTAAGGAGGAGGGAGGAGGGTAGAGAGGGGGTTGGAACCTGGGAGGAGATGGGATTGGCAGTAAACCTAAGTGATTTTCAATCAGTTCTGACCTCTTCCTTTATAACCAGCTCCCAGCCCTTCCTCTCTTGCATGCAGCCAAGAAACCAGGGGTGGATGAGCACTGAGAAAAGGACCAGATGGGAAACCGAGAAACAGGATTCTGAGGTCTCTGTGCTGGGCTCTAGGAAATCACTTGCCCTTCACTGGAGTCCCTCACTTACAGAATGAGAGGACAGGATAAGACAATTCTGAATGTCCACGCCAGGTCTAACTCATAATATTATAAGTGAGATCCAGTCTGCTGTAATTCACATCATGTCTTCGACATCCTCCCCCTGTGTCTGCGGCATATTCTGACAGCATCTTGGGGCTGTGTCAAGTGAGGCCATGTGACCACACACAGGTTTGGTATAGAGAATCAGATGGCAAAAGAATGAGTGGCTGGCAGGAAAAAGCCATGACAACGAGTTTGTATGGAAGATTCTGTCCTACTATGGCATTATCTAGATTCTAGACATCTGAGAATTTCTTCACTGAGGGAACGGCCCATAGCCTGCATATCTATTGGGATTTTTCAAAGGTTTGAATACTACCAACTTGCAAATCGTGTGACCCAGACAAAACTGCAAAGTTTACATGACACCAGTTTCAGTACCACTAAGATTTGTTACAACTGTGCTCAGTCAGGGGGTGTTAGTCCAATTCCATTCAGCCGTAGCTGCTTCCTAGGCTTGAACCTGCAATTCTGCTAGGAATCCTATGAGTTCCAGGTTAAAAGGAAGGCCCCAGGGGAGAGGGATGGTGTTCACAAGTGGTCCTCTAGCCATCTGGGTTATTTTCCATTGTGCAGCACACTTCTCGAGATAAATCTCTAGCAATTTCTCAGTATGTTTCAAGGGAATAGATAAAAACCACACACCTATTTAAATATTAACTTATCTAACATGCTACACCTTCACCCATCAAAACTAACAAAATTATTCATGAAACATGCAAATACCCTTTTCTTGGCCTTCTACCTAGTGTTTACAGAAAGAGTAAACAAGAATCAAAGGCAAATCCTTTACACACAATGTAAGCAGCAACAGTCAAAGGCTGCACAAAACAGATTTTGGAAATCTAAATATTCAAACAAGTTTCAAGTTACAAAAACAGCAGCAACAACTTCACTAGCACAATCCTTCTATCAGTCCTTCAGGTATGACAAATACTGGGCACCACTAGGGGCCTGACATGCTTCTAGGTTCTTGAAGAGTTGATAGTGGATAAAACAAACAACCTTTTAACTGCCCCCACGAAGTTTACAGGATTTTTTCCCCATAATATTACATATGAAATTTGTTTTAACTGGGAGTGTTTCTTTGCTAAATGACAAACACCTACTACCTTGCCAAGGAACTAGTAAAAATAAATAGGACACATAAAAATAGGCATGTGGATCAATGGAATAGAATTGACAATGCAGAAATTAATCTTATTTACTGTCAATTTTTTTTTAATATTTTATTTGAGAGAGAGTGTGTGTAAGTGGGAGGGAGGGGCAGAGGGAAAGAGAGAAGCAGACTCCGTCTTGAGCAAGGACCCTGACCCAGGGCTCAATCCCAGGACCCTGGGATCATGACCTGAGCTGAAGGCAGATGCCTAATCGACTGAGCCACCGAGGTGCCCCAGTTGTCAACTGATTCTTTATAATGGTGCTGAGACAATTCAATAAGAAAAATAGGCATGGAGCTAAGGGTTTCGCATGCAGTACCTCAGAATAAGGTGGAGAGCCTCACCCTAATTTTACAGATGAGGAAGCAGACTCAAAGAGGGTGAATGACTGGCCACCCACACCTCTGAGACAGCCAGCATCACTCTAAGCAGGAGTGAAAGGGAAGATATCGCAAACCAGAATTCAGAAAAAAATTTATTAGGAAATAATAGATCATACATAATTATCATTTATGGGGCAATTTTTGATCCTACGTGCTTAAAATTTGTTCTCAAATGCTTACAGTCATCCTGCAGCAGCCATCATGCCCCCCCAGCTTACAGATGAGGAAACGGAACCTAGTTCCAGGAAAGAGTCACTTGGTCCATCACAGGGGAGAGCAAAGTTTGAACAAGGGGCAGAAGTGGGGAGAAGGGAGAGGCTGAAGGTGACCACACAGCACCCAGGTTAGAATGCTGGTTCAGGTGTGACACATGAGGGCCAGGACTAAGTTGGGAACAGTGAGAATGGTGGAGAAAAAACAATTTGCTGAGTGACAATTAAGGTGACAAAGGCTCTAAAATTGCCTTTCAGACTCGGCTCTAAATGAAGACCAAGGTGAGACCTGAATGGTTTAAAAATTCCAACAGTTTTTGTGGGCTAGCTCCGGATCCTGACAGTTACTTGCGTTACTGTATGGAAAAGCAGCATTCTGAACAAGGTACTTTCTACCCAACTTCTGGGACACCATCCCTACAAAGTTGGGAACCCCTGGCATTATTAATTATGCTTTCTCATGTGCTCAGACATGTCATTTCTAAACCATCTAAAACATTTCTAAAATGTTGCTACATTTTGTTCTCTGGTCGGTCTCAGTCAGCTAACTCCTCCCCCACCCTTTTGGTTATGGTCCATGGGGGCCAGCACTCAGCACCTCTTGCTTTTCTTTGCCTGCCCGCAGCTCTCTTATCCTAACCTCCTTCTGGTATGTCAATATCCTTGAAAACAAAGTTCTCACACATTTGGAAACCACTAGTAGGCCCTTTCATGTCTTCAGTAATTATTCAGAAAGCCTCTGGGGGAGCCATCTCAGCCTTTGGGGAATCTTCTAGCAAAAGGGTTTAGTTATGGAGTAATGGGCAAATAAGCAGCACTAAGGAACAGTGACCATTCCACTTAAAAAAAAAAAAAAAAAAAAAAAGGAACTACGTACATGGCTCAGAGGACACAGGAATGCAATTCACATTTTTTAGAATGGTATCTTAGACTCACCAAAGTCTAGTTACAGGCTTTTTGAGTCACAAACCAAATTGGCTGGTTCCTGACCTTAGCACACCTAGGCTATACCTAAACGAGTAATGATGGATGCTTGGTTAATTTTCATATAAGAAACTTAGAAACAAATCTTGTGAGGCAGAAGAAAATGGCGATCACTCTTCACATCCCAAAGCAGGCTTGATGAGGAGCATTACATATGGGCTAAACTTGAGGCTAAAATATTGGAGACAAAGCTCAGCCAAAAGCAGCCAATCTCAGGGAAGCTGGAGAGGCATGGTAAATCTAGTCTCTAACTCATTGCATCTGTAACTGGCCTGTGGAAAAATATCCCGTGCATAGGAATGAAAAACTTATCATTTGTCATAAAAAAAATAATATTTAATTTACTGACACTGTCTCTGCCATTAAGCCTTAGAGCAATGTCAGATGAGGTTGATGCAGCTTCACGAGTAAAAAGGGGGGGACAGCAAGATTTAAAAGTACACAGATGGTCCCTGGTGGTGTAAACCCACCATGTGAAATCAACTGACCATCCTCTCTGATGGTTTACAGAATAGGAGACCGGGAAGAAAAAGAAATTCCTAGGTGAGGATCTATTATCCATTCTAGAAATATGCCCTTCTTGCAAAAGACTCTCAAGCTGTAAGGGGAAAATTATACTTTTTAAAAATAAAGAGAGACAGGAAAGACTTAATCCTGACCTCTAGGATACAAAAAGGGTGTGCTTCGTGTGTTCTGGAATAGCAGCTCATCAGCTCTTGGGCACGCTGTGTGCACTCTGCCCACCGCGCCGTCACATTTTCCACCCATTATCAATATAAGAATTAGAGTATCTTGGCAACAGACTTTTCACAGCAAGGTTTACTTTATTCTAGGCTCTTTTCTAGGAGAAATAAAATGGCAAAAGGACCTCATTATCCATAAGATTTTCAATATGGCCTGTTCCAGCTGTAACACGCCTTCTATTCCTCTATTCAAATGACAGTTAATAAGCATCTTCTGTGTGAGGTGTACCACACTAGCTGCTGGGGGACCACAGGTAGGGGCTCACAGACTCCTGGAAGAGACAGATGTGTCCAGAAAATAATGCTTGCAACGTGACAAGGGAAGTGCCAGAACAGGGTGTGTGGGAAGTCCTGGCTAGCACTTCACTCTGCCTGGTCAGCCTGGGTTGAAGGTTGAATCAAGTGATTCAAGTCTTAGAGGATAAGTTCAGATGGGTGTGTACTTTGGGAAAGGTAAGAGGGTGCACCACTTGGCGAGAATCAATGCACAAACACACGAGTCTGGTACGTTTGGGAAATTGAGCATTTCAGTGTGCCCACGGAGCAAGTCATCTGGGTAGGGCCTCAGAACTGCTATAGGTCTAGAGCAAGCAGGCTGCTAACATGAACAATGAAGTTTGGAATTTGTGCCTATTGCCCATCAGGAGACAGGTGGCAAAACAGTTGTCATGACTGGGCAGAAGGTGCTATTGGCATCTCCTGGGTAGAGGCTAGGAATATGGTCATCCCCCAGTGGATGGGACAACCTCCCAATGAAGAACTGCCCAGCCCTACTCTGAGATACAACTGGACACAAACCATCAAAGAGTTTTGCATTTTCTTTCTAAGCATCTTAATAAAAATAACCACTATCCATGTGGCTAATCGAAAGAAGAGTCTAGACTTTCATCTCTACATTTATATTTAACTTTATCACCACCTGCAATGGTCAGAATATCATGGCCTTAAAATTCATGTTGGAACCCTAACCCCAAGGTAGTATAGGAGTTGGGCCTTTGAGATTATGGTCTTATAAAAGAAGGCCAAAAAAGCTCTATAGCCCCTTCTGCGATGGGAGGATACAAGTTTTTCACCCAGAAAAGGGGCCTCACCTGACTATGCTGGCACCCTGATCTCAGGTTTCCAGCTTCTAGAACCATGGGAAATAAATTTCTCTTGTTTATAAGCCACCCAGTCTGTGATAAGGATTATAGCAGCCCAAATGGACTAAGACAATATCCATGGTCAAATAAAAAAAAAAAGCTCTGCATAATTTATTTTTCCAGTAAGCTCTATTTCCAACATGGGACTTGAACTCATGACACCAAGATCAAGAGTCATATGCTCCTCTGACTGAGCCAGCCAGTGCTTCCTCAAAGCTCTGCACTAGTTGAAGTTTATTTCAAAGTCAGTTGAAGCTTAACATTACAGAATTCAAGAACAATGATATTAACAGGGCTAAAAAAAAAAAAAAAAAAAAAAGTACAGTCCAGGGGTGCCTGGATGGCTCAGTGGGTTAAGCCTCTGCTTTTGGCTCAGGTCATGATCCCAGGGTCCTGGGATTGAGCCCCACATTGGGCTCTCTGCTCAGCAGGGAGCCTGCTTCCCCTCTCTCTCTGCCTGCCTCTCTGCCTACTTGTGATCTCTGTCAAATAAATAAAAATCTTAAAAAAAAAAAAAGTACAGTCCACCAAAAACCAATGAAATTATAAGCACTTGGTGAGGGACAGCCATTATGAGGCCAACAATGTTCCTCCCTTAAATTACTTTTAGATCACTTTTAAACCATGGATGATAAATGGTATTTTTAATCTTTTTTTTTTCAAGGAAAAAAAAGTTACAAAATTAAGGGGACTTTACAGTTTGAGGATCTTGATAAGGCTGTACTGTAGAACTGAATTTTGCTAAGAGAGTAGAACTCACATATTCTCAACAAGAGAAAGTAATGGGACACCTGGGTGGCTCAGTTGGTTAAGCGGCTGCCTTCGGCTCAGGTCATGATCCCAGCGTCCTGGGATCGAGTCCCACATCGGGCTCCTTGCTCGGCAGGGAGCCTGCTTCTCCCTCTGCCTCTGCCTGCCACTCTGTCTGCCTGCGCTCGCTCTCTCCCTCTCTCTCTGACAAATAAATAAATTTTTTAAAAAAATCTTTAAAAAAAAAAAAAGAGAGAAAGTAATTATGTGAGGTGATGGATGTGTTCATTACCTCAATGGTGGAATAGTGGGAATCCTTCTGCAACTTATGTTCTATCAAATCATGCCGTACAATTCAATCTAATTCCATTTGTCAATTATACCTTTATAAAGCTGAAAAAATACTTTGAATCATTTTAAAAACAAAAAGATATTTGAAGGAGCATTTATGTAGTAGTCCATCTTCAACAGCCACAATAATACAGACATCCTATTTGAACTTCTGAAACAAGCGGCAGTGTTGGTAAGGGAGGCTTCTATCCCAGTCACGTCTAATTTACCAAACAAGACCCACACCCAACCTCACATTGACAGAAATGTTGGTGTATGTTTACTTACTTCAACCTATGTTTATCAAGTCCCTGACTCCATACCTTATGAGGTTGATATTAGAAAACATAGGTATCCACATATATATTTAATACGATTTATGAAGCATTGGTGCTTTTCACTGTGTTCCAATCTTCTTAGATGTTTTCTTCACCAGTCCAAATGGACTGGAAATGACAATCCTTGGTAAGTGAGATGCAAATAATTTAAATCCCCACCTTCTAACTGCTTTTCTAGGTTATTAGGAAGTTTCTGATCAAAATATCAAAACTGACAATATTTCCTCAGAAACCTCAGGAAGAAACTTCAGTTAGAAGGTAATGAGTAAATTGCACACTTCAACTGTGTGAACTGTGTATGTCAAATAACGCCTTTAAAAAAAAGTTAATGGAATATCCATCGTGCTGTCATATTGGTTCCATTAATTTAGTCAAATACAGCAAGGGAAAAATGAGCACCTCAGTATTTATTACATTAGTGCTCGGAGCACAAAAACCTCACTGAAATGAAATTATTAATCTAATTCACATTTGCAGCAGGAATTTTTTTTTTTAATTAATTTATTTATTTGTCAGGGAGAGAGAGAGCAAGCACAGGCAGACAGAGGCAGAGGGAGAAGCAGGCTCCCCGCCGAGCAAGGAGCCCGATGTGGGACTGGAGCCCGATGTGGGACTCGATCCCAGGACACTGGGACCATGACCTGAGCCCAAGGCAGCCGCTCAACCAACTGAGCCACCCAGGCGTCCCGCAGCAGGAATTCTGAGGACTAAATTTATAATCAAACCTTGCGATTTTTTTTCCCCTGGAAAATCTTTTGCTAATCATTTGACAACGTATTCAAGTAGTTTGAGCCACAATCAAATTTTGTTTTCTCAGAGAACAAAAAGTAAGATCTCTACCTCCCCCAGCACAGAGAACTACAAAGGATAGAACAAAAGTTTCCCTGAACAAACATTACTCAAAAAACCAAAAGACCAACCACAGCAGAAATTCTTAAACAAACAATAGAGATAGCAGCATAGAACAAACAACTAAAAACTATTGTGGGTGTCAACACACAACCAATAGCTTTCTGTTTATATAAACTTGGGTTCTTAAATCTTGGATAAGGCTCAAAATATAAACTGTATGCGAAAAGACTTCCCACTTGTCAAGGTGAGGTTACCTCTAAGGCAAGTTAAGAAGCAAATTTCTATATAACATTAGTATGAATACAAATACATAGTGTTTTATTTTTTAAACAGAAAATTGTTTTCCATTTAAATGCTGTTCATCTTGACATAGATGATGTCTAATTGTTGTCTCCAGGCTGAAATGCTTTCCATGGGAGCAAACACATCAATTTTTTTTCTAGTTGATGAAAGACTTTTAGGTAAGTTGCAGAAAATCACTTCATGACTAACTTCAATTTGTAATTTGGTGCTTAAACAAATCCAAAAAGTGTTTTTCAAAATGACACACAGAAAAAATGTTTTACCAACTTTCTCTCATATTTCTTCTACTTAAATTCACTACAATTAATTTTTTCAGCTCACAGTGCATTATTATAACAGCAATACAAGCAAATTCTTAAGTAAACACTTAGGAATCACTAAAATCCTATCAGTAAAATCCATGCTTCCATGAAGGGACGAAATAAGTGAATAATTTTAATGCAAAATTAACTATCTTCATTTCATTTGAGATAGAATGTAGAAAGGGTCATCTCAAAATGTTAGGAAATACTTTTGAAAAATAAGAAGATTTTTCTATTTTAATTTCAGAAGTAAAATGGGCTAATTGATGTCATATGCTTAACTTTTATTTTATTTTCATTAATTATGAAAATAAAAGTTACCAAGTGTACGAACATGGGGAAAACACCATAGTAGTAGCTATTGACTATTTCATTTGCATTTTAGTTGACTATTTCATTTACAAACTAAAGTAGGAGTTAAAATGCCAAATATGTACAGAATAATAATATACACATATCTATTCAATATTTGAATAGCATCTACATGTGAGATGTGCATTATTCCATTTATAAATACACATATGTCTTTAATTTAGTACATACCACAAGTAGATAGGTGCTTAACACATGCATTTTTTTTTTAAACACATGCATTTAATGGTAGCCTGGTAGTTATAGATAATGTGGTTAACTTCAGCAGACAACATCTGTGTTACACATATGGCCATCAAAATAATTGTGGCATGCTTTTGTGACACTGAAAGAGGCCAAGCCTGTTGCAAAATGATTACTTCCAACAAAAGCCTGCTTAAATTATCGTTTAGTTAAATGGCATATACTCCAAGTAACAGCATTATAAAGTTGCTATTGCCTTCGAATCACTCACCAACTTCCAACATTCATTTGTAAAACAAGATAAGCACCATCAGGTTATAAAAAGTAATTATGGATCAGGATTTTCTTATTCATGTTTGACAAAATTATTCCATTTGATCCCAAGTCTTGGCAACTCCCCTGACACAATAATGTACGTGCTCCACAGCTGACAGGGGTATGGCTTTCATGATTAAATAGGAAGCTCACACTCCAGATGACTTTAGACTGTGCACTTTAGAAAGATTTGTTGTTTTAGTATCAGATCATCCATTATCTTTTTCTAATTGTTTCTTTCCCCAAGCCAAGGAGAATCTCTGTATTATCAAAAATGTATGTCTTGTGATTTTTGCCTATTTGCACAGTACACCAAAGAATGCTACATCCTCTTGGAAAGTTTCCCCCTTCCCCTGGTTTCATGGGGGAAGGGAGGGAGCTGGAAATATAAAGTATGAAAATATGAAACACCCTTTTCCAGGAGTCCTTTACTGGCCTTGAGGGGAAACACCAAATGAGAATCTGACTGACGTTTGCTTTTTATAATTCCTGGGAGACGATGTTCAAAACAATTTCCAGGGAAGAAAGGGTTAACTTTATCTTGTGGCTTTAATTGATCGCTTTTGCCCCCATCTCCTGCTTAAGAGTGACACCTGTGAAATTAGAATCCTGTGCACCAGAAATGGTGACCTCAAGGCTTTTGGCCAGTAACAGTTACTTTAGTGTACATAAAGCTGTGTAAAAACTGATTCACACAAGGAAATGCCGAGGGCCTGCGCCATTGGGATTAACTTCAGACATGCAAGACTGAAGACGACACGGGCAGCTCTACGCGGATGGAGGGTGGGGGGCAATAATGGGGAGGAGGAGCGGTAGCCCTTCACTGGACTCAGCTGCGAAGGTTATTTAAATTGCTCCGGCCATTTAAATATTCAGAAAAAGAAACAAAACGCTCCGAATTCGGATCACCTTTGGGTAGTTAACGTTGTAGCAAGAGCAAAACAAGCGCGCAGGCGCGTCCGGCAGGTTGTCAACCATAAACATAAGAACTCATCAAAATTAAGGAAGTGGATCTCTGCAATCTCCCACAGCCTGGGTTCTCCAGGTTAATAGCAGTAACTGCATTTTAATGGCCTACAAACGGGCGCAAAGTTATGTACCGAGGCGCTGTGAGAGATGTTTACTTAAACGTGGGGATAAAACCAGTTCGCTTGTAGACTGGAAATTATTTTCCGTCCAAACGGGGCATTACCCAACTACAAACCCAGGCACAGTCACCCGGTAAACGTGTTCCAGCGAGTGAACTCTATGTTCACTGCCCCATGACCCTAAGAGAAAAAAGCCTTCGACAAAGCCAAGGGCAACCGTGCCTTCGACACCGTAGGCAGCCTGTACATTCGGTTCTGCGCCTCTTTGGAGCTGCGGGGGCCTTAGAGGCTCCGGGAGGGAACCGGTGCTGGGAAGAGTTTTGGTCTCCGTTGCAGGACTGTGGGTTGCAGCTTTGAGACATGAAACTTACTTCCCTTTATGAAGGGACCCCACGTCCATCCGCCCGGACCCGTCCACCCTGTACCTGAGCGCAGCAGGGCTGCTGCGGCTCCTCCCCGGCGCGCGGAGAGCAGTCGCCGTCCCAGACCCTGACGGCCCTCAGACAAAGCGGCGGACCCCGGAGCCTGCCCGGCTGCCGAGCCCCCACCCCCGGGACACGCCCCCGGCCCGCGCCTACCTTGATGCCCTGCTGCTGGGTCGTGAGGGTTAACTTGGATTCATTCAGAAGCAAAACTTCGCAGTAAAATTCTTCCGGAACAGCGCAGAAGCAGCCCATGTCGGCTGCGGCCGTCTCCAGTCAGGAGAGAAAGCTGCGACCAAGGCGCCGAGCCGCCCCCTCCCTCAAGCGCGAGGCATTAATTTATTGTCCGCGCGGCGGCCACGGTAAGAGGACCGGTTCCCGGGGGAGTCCCGGGCCACGCGGGCTGGAGGTAAGAAGGGCAGAGAAGCCGGGAGAGTCAGCGCCCGGGAGCCGCCGGGGAAGCGCCGGCGGGACTGAGCGCGGAGGGCGGCGGCGCGTCCCCGCGCATCCTGCGGCTCGGGCTCCTCCGAAGGCGGGGGCGCCGCGGGGCCTCCCGCAGTCCTGGGGACGACAAAAGTCGCTTGGCAATGGGGACAAGAAACAGGAAAAGGGGGGGACGCGAGCTCGAGGCCCTCCCCAGACGAGAAAACCCCTGGGAGCTGTGCACTCCCCTTCGCCTCAGCCCGCCTGGAGCTCGGCCGCGACACTCGGCCTCCCTTCCCTGCGGAGTCGCCGGAGGGCTTGCACTTCCAGCCCCGACCGCACCCCGCAGCCCCCGGTCCGGTCCGCCGATTGGGAATCCTCGGCCGTTCCTTTGTGTCAGGGGTACCCACGACGCCCCAGTCCCAGTGCAGGGCCAGTGGCGAGGGCCGGCACTCAGTCAGCTACCTCCGCCACCCCATCCCGTGGGCACCCAGCCGCCCGAAGAGTGTCGGAAAGGGCCGCGGGCTCCTTACCGAGACTGGCGAGCGCAAGTCAGCTCTCGGCGGGGCACGGCT
The DNA here is from genome assembly GCA_004024625.1 of Mellivora capensis. Classification (NCBI taxonomy): domain Eukaryota; kingdom Metazoa; phylum Chordata; class Mammalia; order Carnivora; family Mustelidae; genus Mellivora; species Mellivora capensis. The sequence continues at coordinate 59,940 of PISX010007362.1, forward strand.
CCCGTCTGGGGACCCTGGAACTCATCATGAGGGGCTGTGTGTGGCCAAGTTCAAGCTCGCTCTCCGAGAACGCCTTGCGGCGGCGGCGGAGCGCTGCTCCTCCGGGAGATTCTGAGAAGTGGGAATTCGGAGGGCTTGCGGGCGCGCGGGCGGGCGGAGAAGCGGGAGCCCAAGCTGGGAACGCGCCGGCGGGCGGATGGGGGTGTGCCCTGGGCGCGCAGGCCGCGGCGGCTCCCGGGAAAGTTCTCTAGGCGGCGCGAGGGGTGGCGCCCCGGGCGGGAGCAGCCCAGGTGCTGCTGGGCTGGGCCCCGGCGTCAGCAGAGAGCCCTGGAGCGGAGCGGGGGCCCAGAGGCCGGGAAGGGGCGCCCCTTCCGGGCGGGGTCCCGGCTAAGGGCGGAAGGCGGAGCGGAGGTGGTCGAACGGCGAGGTGCGGGCAGGTCCGCACGGGAACCCGCGCACCACACTCTGGCCGCCCCGCTGTCGGGAGCGCTGGCCCTGCTGGCCGTGTGGGTTTCCCAGGGAGACCGGAGGCTGGCGCCAGGAAGCCCCGGCGCAGTTCTGCTCGGACCCTGGCGTTCCGCGCTCCCAATCCCACGCCCTCCGCGCGACGGGCCGTGTCCAGGACTGGCGGGCACAATAGCTCTGAGGCTGCAGTGACCCCTGGTGGGTCCTCGTGTCCGTGCACGAGCAGCAGAGGCTGAGCGCCGGATGAGGCCAGAGCCCCGCTGGCCTTCGGAGCAGGTGCAGTCTGTGTTCTCCAGCTGGGAACCAGCAGCGAGTCAGTGCAAGTAGAAGTCAGAGCTGACGAGGGGGGAGAACGTGGGGCAGGGTTGACGGTAAGCCTCCCAGAAAACTTCTCCACTTCATATTGTGTATTAGAAAGGGCAAGAGCTTTGGCATCTCATAGTTTTGAGTTCCCTCTTCTACCACTTATAAGGTAGGTAGTCAAAACTCACAAAATTTGCTTAAAACCTTAACTATTTGAAGAAAAAAAATACTGGCAGCCGCAGCACAGTAGAATGGAAGTGAACAATTTGCAACTTCGGAGGGAGTTTCCTTCCATAGTCATTTGCCACGAAGGACGTTCTAAGACACTGCCTTTCCTGTTATCTCAGGCCCATCTAAACATGAATTAGCACAATCCCCAAATTGCAATAGACATAAACCCTCATGTTTAGTATGAACTTTACCTAAAGCGAAGAACCAAACGCCATTGTATCTTGTAAGGTTGCTGTGAAATTGAAACCGGTTTTTGAATTCCTAATCAAATTCTGTGTCCAACTTTGGGTTGTGTTGTCAATGTTTTGCCTGACATGAGCTGGCACATTATTCTGGATTTTAACTTCTTCTGGAGGCTTTTCTGTAACTGAATGTTCCTGACATAAATTACCAAATGTGATTGAAAGGCTTCATAACAGGTTTTCATTATTTACCACAAGATCCAATAGGGTCACCTGTGCTTACAAAAACAAAAGGTAAAATCCAAGTATAACCATTTGTTTCCCAGTTTTGAGTTTCACTGACACTTGTTTTATGTCCTTTGACTTTGTTTTGTTTTGTTTTTGTTTTACCTCCAATGGTAATGAAAAGGCTGGGGGTTGGGGGTGAAGGCAAGGTTCTGTTCCAGGCCCCTCACAAAGGAGAGTACAAAGCCATGAATTCCCATATATACGACAGCCCTTTCTGAATGAAGCACTTTCTTTTCCATTTCTTTGTCAGAGATTGGAGAAAAGGAAAAGAAAAAAAAAAAGTCTGTTTAACACAGAATTGGAGCTTCCTGGAGATAATAGGAAGATTCCACAGGTTGTTAGTGTTTTTTAAAACAGCCTTTTTGAACTTTAATTGGCATAAACTGTATATAGTTTGATAAGTTTGACGTAGGTGTGCATGAAACCATAACTACAATCAAGCTAGTAAATGTATTCATCACCCCCTAAAATTTCCTCCTGTACCTTTGTAATCTTTCCTTCTCTTTCCTCACCACATCTCACTCCCAGGCAACTAACAGCTCTGCTTTCTATCTCTATAGATTATCTGCATTTCCAAGATTTTAATAGAAATGGCATAATAGTGACAACTCTTTTTTTCCCTGGTCTGGTCTGTTTCACTCAGCATAACTTAGATGTGTCTGTGTTATTGTATATACCAACAGTCCATTCACTTGTATTGCTCATTAGTATTCCTTAAAGTGTGTGTACCACAACTCGTTTATCCATTCATTTGTGTGGTTTCCAGTTTTGTACTGTTACCAATAATATAGATATTACAAATCCCGCTATGAGGATCATGCAGTCAGCTCAGGCTGCCATAACAAAATGCCACAGACTGGGTGGCTTACACAACAGTCACTTTCTCATAGTTCTTTTTTTTTTTTTTTTAAGATTTTATTTATTTGTCAGAGAGACAGAGAGTACAGGCAGGCAGAGTAGCAGGCAGAGGCAGATGGAGAAGCAGGCTCCCCGCGGAGCAAGGAGCCCGATGTGGGACTTAATCCCAGGACACTGGGATCATGACCTGAGCCAAAGGCAGCCGCTTAACCGACTGAGCCACCCAGGCGTCCCTACGTTTCTCATAGTTCTAAAAGCTGGCAGTCCACGATCAGCATGCCAGCATGGTTGGTTTCTGGTAAAACCTTTCTTCCTGGCTTACAGATGCCTGCCATCCCCCCGCATGCTTGCATAACCTCCTCATTGGAAAGCATAGGAATTAGCACAAGCCCTACACAGCCTCTTCTTATAAGGGCACTAACCCTATGGTACCAAGGCCCCACCCATATGATCTCTTCTACCTTCTTACTTCCTGATAGGCTCTATCTCCAAATACAGTCACACTGGGGGTCAGAGCTTCAACATAAGAATTTGGAGGGACACAGTGCAGACCATAGCAAGGATCCATGTCTTTGTATGGACATGTGCTTGTATTTCTTTTGAAATTAAAAAAAATAATTGATTGGATCATAAGCTAGATAAATGGCAAAATGAGCACTGGAAAAGATGTTCAACATCATTAGTCATTAGAGAAATGCAAATTAAAACCACTGTAAGACCCCACTACAGGCCTGATAGGATGGCTACCATGCCACCACACTAAATGTCAACAAGGATGTGGAACAGTTTGAATTCTCCTATGCTGCTGGTATGGACATGAGGTGGTACTCTAGATGACACTTCGACGGTTTTCTTAAAAACTGCACTGTATACTGTCCACAGCATTTTGGAGGAAGACTTTCTCTGCCTGTCCAGAGAAAGAAATTAACAAGATACTGTTCAAACACATTTCTCCCCAGGAAAATAGTATTGTTTTCAACATGTGCATAACATAATACAGTCTATTTAAAGCCTTGTGCCAAAGACTTTGATCTCTTTTCAGAGATATTTAGAAAAATACTTCCTTTGGTCAAGATGACATTTTGTCATGATAGGCCTATGTAGATGAGTCACATGACAAACAAATTCATAGGAGATATATTATGGAAATATGTAGACCATCTGTGAAGGACTGCCCGAAAATCCAACCTAGAAGAAGCAATTTCAGTTTACATAGAGCAGGTCCCCCACTGCTTGCCGAACCGTGCACTTCAAAATACCAGACAGAATTCTTCTTAAAGCACCACATTCTTTTTAGGAAGGTGTCTTTAAATAATCCATGTCTTTCATCATCACCTTTTTATAATTTTACATTTTCCCAACTTCGAAAAGTTCAGTGTAATTTGCAAAAAAAAAAAAAAACAAAACCAAAACCTTAAAAACATTGATGTTAAATAATTTAATGATTTGAGACAGTGCAGCAGAATCACCAGGAAGACTGGTTAAAACAGAGTGCTGGCTCCCTGCCCCAGAGTTTCAGATTCAGTACATGTGGAGTGGAGCCTGAAATTTTTCATTTTAACAGATTCCCAGGCGATGCTCATGCTGCTAGTTTGAGAACCACAGTTTTAGAGCTTATCCTTCCAATAAATAATAAATGTTGGTCCTAATCACCTATAAATAATTTTTTCAAAGGGGGTTGGCTTATTCTTTACTCCCCTATTTATATCATCCATCGAAATCATGCCTATCAAGGAAGAGTCTTAAAGACCCTGCCAAGGAGGTTACATTAGAAAGAGTCGTTTTTAAGGAAGATAAATATCCCTGTTTTAGTTTCAGCGTACTGCTGCCGATTCTATTCAAACACCTTACTCATTTTTGTTCTAATATAGTATGTGCTCAGGCACATCCAGTTTTTAAGACCATCCTGCCTTCTGACTCACTTCATACATATGTCATTAACCTGCTATTCTCTTCTACTGAAGCCTTAGATCCCATTTACTGAAATGCCTCAAGGGTGTTACCCACATTTCAAGGGAAGACATCTCCCCAGACAACAATCTAAGCTGTTTCTTCATCTTTGTGATCTCCATATAAACGTTCTTTGGGATTTACCGAAAATCCTTATTTTGCAGTTTTAGTCCCTGTTGGTGATGCATTGATATGGTTTGTATTTAGTTTAAATGGTTTGGAACTTTCACTTTGAAAAACCCTACTTCCCCCTTCACTGTTCATATGTATATTATACAAAAAAAAAAAAAAAAAGGAGGGGGGAGCAGGAGAGCTGGTTGATAAGTCTAGTTCCTTTAGGGACTTTTTTTTTTTTTTTTTTTTTTTTTTTTTTTTTAGTTTTTTTTTGAACAACTGATTGGGGCGCCTGGGTGGCTCAGTGGGTTAAAGCCTCTGCCTTCCGCTCGGGTCATGGTCCCGGGGTCCTGGAATCAAGTCCCGCATTGGGCTCTCTGCTCAGCGGGGAGCCTGCTTCCTCCTCTCTCTCTGCCTGCTTGTGATCTCTGTCTGTCAAATAAGTAAAATCTTAAAAAAAGAATTCCCAGCAGCTGTTAGAAAAGATGAGATGGAAGTATGTGCACTGACATGCAAAGTTTTCCAAGTAAGCAGTGAGACAAAAAAAAAAAAAAAAAAAAAAAAAAAAAAAAAAAAAAAAAAAAAAAAAAAAAAAAAAAAAAAAAAAAGAACAGCTTATATAATAGTGTATATAGAAAGGTCCATTTTGGTTTGTTTTTAAAATAAAGTTTGGATTTTTTTTTTTTTTACAATGAGCATGAATTAATTTAAATGAAGATAGATTTTTTTTTATATTAAAAGAACATCATTAGTGGTTAACAAAATTAACCTTCATTTAAAAATGAACTACTTTCCTAGGTTCTAACTGCAACTCTAATGACTATTTTACCCAGTTCACGTATTGTGTTCATACCCTGAATAAAGCATATCAACTTAATTTTACTGATATCAATTTACTAACCCACCTATAGAAATTTGAGGATGGGGGGAGGGAAGAAATTTGAGGATGGGATGGGGAAATTAGCTTTTAGTTATCCTGCAGTTATTGTGGTTGTATGTCAAACTAGCCATGTGACCTTAAAGAAAAGTCCCATCATCTGTGCCTCGGAATGTTCTTCTACAAAGTAAGGGACATGTGTATTCGGGTGCTTCTAGATCTTCATCCAGCATGCTGCTTTCCCATTCCTTTCTTCTGGAAAACGCATTGCTCTTCCTGTAATAGTGGCATTACAGGGAAAGAACAAATCACTGTAACATCTGGCAAAAAAAAATCTGAAGAAGTTGAGCTCTGAGCTCAATGTCTAGCCTTCTGATTCTAAAATTAAGAAGTTGCCAAGAAAAACTGAAAACAGTCCTTCACTCCAGGGAGAGAACACGGATGGTTGGTTGGACAGGAACGGAATAGAGACTTAACATTCTCATGTATTCCTTTCTGTACATTTAGAATTTTGAATCCTATTATTCAGACACTTTAAAATCATTTTAATTTTTTTTTAAGATTTTATTGGTTTATTTGAGAGAATGAGAGCAAGAGAAAGAGACCATGAGTGGGAGGAGGGGCAAAAGTAGAGGGAGAAGCAGACTCCCTGATGAGCAGGGAGGCTGGACAACTCTTGACACAGGGCTCAAATCCCAGGACCTTGGAACCATGCCTGAGTCGAAGGCAGATGCTTAACCAACTGAGCCACCCAGGTGCCCCTAAAATAATTTTTAAATAGAGTATAGCTTATGATCCCTTTTCTTTTAATGGGCATTCATAGAATAAGGACTAGATTTATCTATGTAAAAATAACAGTGATTATCTTTTTGTAGAATTGTGAGTGAATTTTGTCTTCTCTGGTTTTATTTTTTATAGATTTTCTTCCATGACTGTTATTTCTATAGCTAGATAAATCTTTTTAATTTTAAGCATTAATATAAAATATTATATTTTATATTATTATATATATAATACATATATATATATAATAATATAAAATATAAAATAAAAAATGTACAATAAAGAAAAAAAGGTGAGGGGGCACCTGGGTGGCTCATTCGTGATCGAGCCCCACATCGGGCTCCCTGCTCAGTGGGAAGCCTGCTTCTCCCTCTCCCACTCCCCATGCTTGTATTACCTCTTTTGCTGTCTCTCTGTCACATAAATAAATAAAATCTTTTTTAAAAAGAAAGAAAAAAAGGGGGGGCTAAATTAGCACATAAAACAAAGGGGGAAGCCACAAAATCTCTATTAGCAACCATGTCACCTGACACAGACAGGTGCTGAGCTGATGGCCCATGAATCATTCCTCTTTAGCCCCCTCGCCCTCATGTCTTCTCTCACTGTGAGGTGTTTTCTCAGATTAAGCCCTCCTTTTCCTAAAACCCTCCTCTCTCAAAACCTTCACCTGCTCTTCCACTTTCATTTCATAGATCCATTTACTACTCAGGTATCCCCTTTGCTCTTCCTTCTCCAGGAAGCTCCCCTGACTCCCAGGTCTGGTTTGGTTCCCCATCTGATCTGCATTATTACCACCCCCTTGCCAGGCTGTAGTTCCTGAAATCAGGACCGTGTTTGACTTCATCACTTTTGTTTCCCCAATACCTGTTACGGTGCTTGATAGACTCTCAATGAGTGTGTGCAGACTGAATGAGATTACTTATACTAGCTTCTCTTCTCGCATGCTACGTGCACATTTCCTTTGACCACTCTCACCTGAACTCCATCTTGATTTTCTTCTAGAAAACTCTTACTTTCCTAGCTATCCATCTTAACCAAAAGCAACTTTTGTTGATGTGGTAATGAAGAGTTGGAGTAATTAAAGAAAAGAAAAAGAAAGAAAAAAAAGCTAGAGAGAGGGTTGGGGGCACGTGGGTGGCCCAGTGGGTTAAGCCAACTCTTGGTTTCAGCTCAGGTCGTGATCTCAGAATCATGGAATCAAGTCTGGCAACAGGCTCCATGCCCAGCAAGGAGTCTGCTTGAGGATTCTCTCTCTCTCCATCTTCCTTCTGTCCCTTCCCTTGTTCACATGCTCTCTCGCTCTCTCTCTCAAATAAATAAATAAATCTTTAAAAAACAAAAAATAAGAAAACAAGAGTTGCAGCCATTGCTCTATATTGAAATATGCCCTTTAACCTTGAGGGTTCGCATTGCTCTGGGTTACTGGGTTCTGTGGTTGGCCCTTGGATCTCAGAAGTTTTATGAGATATTTCCTTATTTTCTGTATAAATTAACTTGAGTGTGCAATTAGGGCAATAGTAAATGCCTTAGACCTTTGTGCAAACTTATAGACCAGAGTTTATACTTAAGTTGCATTGAATAAATACTGAATGATATTAGAGCTTGCGCTTGAGCTGATAACCAAGACAATATTGATAAAAGAGTTGCAGTAATCTGTTCCTTTATTTTTTTTAAAGATTTTATTTATTTATTTGACAGAGATCACAAGTAAGCAGAGAGGCAGGCAGAGAGAGAGGAGGAAGCAGGCTCCCTGCTGAGCAGAGAGCCGGATGCGGGGCTCAATCCCAGGACCCTGGGATCATGACCTGAACCGAAGGCAGAGGCTTTAACCCACTGAGCCACCCAGGCACCCCTAATCTGTTCCTTTAAAGGAACTCACTTTGAGTTGCCCAAAATGAGAAACAATCTCTAATAAGTCATTTAATCTATGTTTAGAACATGCTTTACTGAAATTATGTAGTTGTTGTCGGCGACATCATGAAACAGCAACAAGTCATACAATTACATAGGATCTGTAGCATATGAAATCTGGAAGGAACTTTTATTTTTTAAAGATTTTATTTATTTATTTGACAGAGAGAGACACAGCAAGAGAGGGAACACAAGAAGGGGGAGTGGGAGAGGGAGAAGCAGGCTTCCCACTGAACTGGGAGCCCGATGTGGGGCTCTACCCCAGGACCCTGGGATGATGACCTGGGTCAATGGCAGATGCTTAACAACTGAGCCACCCAGGTGCCCCTGGAAGGAACCTTAATGATCGCCTAATCCCACCGCCTAATTATTTTACAGATGAAGGGATCAAGACACAAAGAAATGAAGTGCCTAGCACTTGGCAGAGTTGAATTTGACCACAAAACTCCTGCCCATAAAACTTAATTAATTTATTTTTTCAGTTTTTAACTTGTCACTACTTATAATATAGCCCCAGCCAGGACTCTGGGAAAGTATGAAATTAATTTAAACTTTGTTGTATATACATATAATGTATATATCACCAGTGTATATCTGAGTATGCTTAGTCCAGGTTGTACATAGGATAAAGTAATATTAAGGAGATTTATATCCAATTTTAATTAATTACTGTATTTCGTTGAATCTAAGATGCCAAAAGTTACATTTGTAACTTATTTTACTGCTAAGAAAGAAAAAATGCCAATTAATTGAAGATACTATCAATTACAGGACGTAGCCCAATTACAGAAATATTAACATGTGGAAAAATGTCATCTTGAAAATTGAAGATGTACGGTACTTATTAGGACCATGTTTATACTACTCTTTTCTGCTAAAATAATTTTTTAAGACTTATTTATTTATTTGGGAGAGAAAGAGCACAGTGGGGAGGACAGAGGAAGAGAGAAACTTAAGCAGGCTCCATGCTGAATGTAGAGCCCAACATAGGGCTTGATCTCATGACCTGGAGATCAAGACCTGACCCAAAGGCAAGAGTGGAATGTTCAAATGACTGTGCCATCCAGGTGCCCCTGAAATAATCTTTTTAATATTGTTAATGTCTCTGTATTTATACCATGTTTATTGGTAAATATAAGTGATGGGCACAGGTACAAATATTTTCATGTAACAGATGCAGATAAGAATGCATGTATATAAATTTTTTTTTTATAAATCAAATGATATCAGGATGCTTTTGAAAACCCAATTTAAACCAACCTTTAAAATAGACTTTATTGCCCCACTGACTACAAATTTCAAACAGCATGCAGGAACTGACTCTGATTCTCTCTGTCCTTTCACCTCTACCACCTCCATGTATTGGTCTTGAACTCACCCCAGCTTCTCTTGAACCAATCAGATCCTGGAGGAGTTCCAGGACTCACATCTGGTGTCCATACCACACAGAGCAAAGGGAGCCAACCTTCCTAACTCTCTTAGCTAGAGGCCCAAGGTTCACTCTGACTGACCAGCTTGAGTCATAAGCAGTGGACTCATTAGGAGCATACATTCCAGAGCCAAACTGCCCAAGTTCAGACTCCAACCCACCTCAGTATTTACCAGCTCTGTGCCTCGGAGTAGCAAAAATAAGGGGTTATAATAGTGCCTTACCTCATGTGGTTGTTGTAAAGTTTCAGTGGACTAATGCAGTGCTTAGAACAGTGCCTATCCCTTGCTAAACACTATGAAAATGTTGTTGGTGATGATGATGATGTCGTCCACCCCTGAAGCAATGGCAGTGGCTAAAGGGAGACTGTGCCGAATGGCTTAGTCAAGGTCAAAAGGTACCTCCTGAGTGATAGACAGAATTTGCTTCAATGGAATCACATGGGTCCCCAAATAGGGGCTCTAAGAAGGAATAACTAAGCAGTTGAAACTTAAGAACAAGTAGAAGTAACCAACAAATGGCCGTGACACAAGTTTTCACTCAAATACACAGGGTTGTTTGACGAATCATGTTCTAAAATGAAGACCATGTGTTCAAGGTAAATAATCATTCTATGCTTACATTTTTGACAAATATGTATTTCCATTTCCCAAGATTCCATGTTATATAAATCATACATTTTAGAAATGCTACCTACATATTTCCATTCATTTTATTACTCAGTCAGTACTCATTGACAATCCACCATGTATCAAGCTTAGCAGTGAACAAACTGGATATGGTCTCTGATCCCATGGACTTTGAAATCTTATAGAATGATAGTTCTCAACAATTACACATCTTCCTTTAGCTAGATCATTATTATATAGAATAGAAGTACAAGAGTGCCTGGGTGGTGCAATCAATTAAGCGTCTGACTCTTGGTTTCAGTTCAGGTCATGATCTCAGGGTCTTGAGATCAAGCCTGCATCAGGTTCTGTGCTCAGCGGAGAGTCTGCTTAAGATTCTCTCTCTCCCTTTCCCTCTGCCTCTCCCCACCCTTAAAAAATATAGAAGTGCAAAGAGGAGCCTAGAAAAGCAACATGTGAGTATTGGATTGAGTAGTTTATTTTCTAACTACAGTATTATAATTATGAACTCATTTTGTGTGTCTGTCTTCCCTATTAGACTCCAAGCTGCCTGAAGGCAGAGGCAACACCCTATTCAGTTTTTTATCTGTAGCCCCTAAGATACTGCCTGGCACAGCCTACATATTTACATCTTTTAATTAATTTGGTCCACGCTCCAAAGCAGTAGTGTGCATGCCTAGAGTGGATAAGAGGAAGGAAGAGGAGACCCTGAGTATTTATCAAAAAAATACTGCTGATTTTGCAATTTATGATAACTTGAGGTTAAACTTTTCCTTCCCATTATCTATATGCTAAAGTAAAATATGTCATATAACCTACCACCAAAACTAAACCCCAATTTTTAGCTGGGCATTTTCTCCAAATTTCCTTGCAAGTAGGTATGGACATGTGGCTCAGACCTGGCCAATGAGATGTACATGTTAAGTATTAAATGGTACCTAATGAGAGTCTTTTAAGTCTTCCCGAAAGTCTTTTAAAAAGAAGGAAGGAGACATGCAGCATCTCCGTCCTCCCTTGTGGTGGCTGGAATTGGAAAGGGATGACAAGTGCAAATAGCCATGTAGAGATGATGGTAGGGGAACAAGAACAGGGCCCACACCCTGCAAGCATAAAGCCAGCGCACCAGCCTTGGGCAGCCTATCTCTGGGCTTCTTTATGAGAAACGTCCACCTGTTCAAATCCCTGTTGTTTGTTTTGGGGAGGTTGTTTGCTGTTTGTTTGTTGTTTGTGACCAAATGTAATCCCAGTTGGAATCCACACGCATCTATTTAACTGTATAAGATAGCAAGAAACCAAAGAACCTACGTCATCTTTTTTAAGGACCACTTGCTTCTGTGCTATATGCCACTCCTTGAAATAAGTCTTGTCTATTATTGAATGAAAATATCTAACTTCTCTCATTTTGTGGATCCCTGAAATTAGTAAGTTTCATTTCTTTGAAAATCTGTAACTGAATTTCTTAATTCAGAAAGAACAAAAAGGAAATAGGGATTTCTTTACCTGCAAAAGTCCCCATGGTCACCTGTAACAACAGCCTGTCCTGTCTTTGCCTCTCCTTGGATCCCACTGGGCTTGGGAAGTAGGAAGGGGGTCAGAAAGCCAATGCGGACTGAAGGGATACCACAGAATGACTTGTTCTCAGAAGTCATCCTATTTAACTTTTTAAAATCCACGGCCCTTTTCTCCAGGCCTCCTTATGTAATTAACCTCACTTGAGCTTCTAAACCCTATGACAAAGACAAGACCAGTATTATCATCCACGGGGTGTGGAGTAAACCCAGGCTCACAGAGGTGATGGGACTTCCCAAGCAAGCGGTATTGCAGGGGGAGGGAGTCTGTTCCATGAAGACATGCTGCAATTGTCCACATACTCCTTTCCTGAGTAAAAGTGAACATAACCAAAGATATACTTCTCCTCCTCAATCTGATTTAACAAAGGCTCCCGTGGGACCCTCTGAAGTTGAGCAATCAATATCCATCCTGTTTTTCCTCTTTTGGATTTTAGATTTTGCAAGCTGTCTTCGGTGGAAGGATTGGTGCCTGTTTGTTGGGGGTGGGGGGGAGGTGGGGAGGGATGAATGCACAAGCAGGAGAGCCCAATTGATATGTCAGTCTCTCCCCAGACTATGCTCCTGAATGACGGAGGCTCCTGCTTGCGAGGCTGGCAGATCCCCCGACTGATCGAACCTGCCAGCACACCAGCTGACACCCCGGCAAACATATGGTGTCAGGGTCAATATTTACCTTCATTATACGTGGGCGGCACTTCGTTTATTTATTTATTTATTTATTTATTTCTTCAGCAGGCAATTAGGCTTCATGGAGCAAAATCCCTTTGTTTTCCACAGGGGTTACTGAATACCAGAGCCATGGAAAACAGCTTTCAGACAAGACCATCCAACGTTTAGTGTGCAATGGTCGCATGCTGGTTGCTTGTTCTATAAGAGGAAAGGGAATACATACACACATGTATACTCACAAATATATATTGGGAATATATTACTATTATATAATATAGTCATATTTGATATACATTTGAGAATACATTAATCTGTATGTCATTTGGGAAACATTATATATTATTCCTTTTTTTAAAGGTTTTTATTTATTTTAGAGAGAGAAGGACAGCAGGAATGGGAGGGACAGGGAGAGGGAGACAGAACCTCAAGCAGATTCTGTGCTGAACATGGAGTCCAATGTGGGGCTGGATCCCAGGACCTTGAGATCATGACATGAGCCAAAACCAAGAGTGGGACACTTAACCAACTCAGCCACCCAGGCACCCCTATAGTATTCCTTTTACTTAGGCGTACACTATATCAGCATGTTTGTGTTTTTAGTAACTTTGTGAGGCTTTTGCCAACACAAATGATTTTTCAGGAAAATTATTTTTTTAAAAAACAATCTATTGAAGTTAAAAATGAAAAATCTAGGTTTTTCTTGAGTTTTTAGTTTACTTACAAATCTTATTCTGTTCATAAAAGTAATAAAAGTTTAACAAGCACTTTTAAGAAAGTTTTGATTAACGTATTAAATTAATTTATAAACTTAGTTGATAAAAATACCCTTAAACATTTTAAACTGTATATATACATTTTAGTTTCATCTTGAGTATTTCAGTTGCCTAAAGAACAAGTAAATCCTTTTTAAGAACCTAAATTACTCTTGTACGTGGATATTAAGCATATTTTTCAAATGTAAGATTTCTAATGTTTATAAACTTGGTTAAATATTCTTTTATTTTCCAGCTTATAGTCACAAGTTTAAATTAATGATTCACTTACAAATTTATTTTGGAAACAAGGCTGCTTATTTATTCTAAAGGCTCAATTCCCTTAAATATTACAAACATTTAGGTACCAAATACGCAGAAGTCCCTTAGCACAAAAATCATTGATTCCCTGGATTTACCTCCATACTTAATTCTAAATCTTCCTTAGCTTTTAAAAGATGCTTTAAAATTAAGGACATAATGTCATCCCAGATAATTTTAGAGTTATTGTCTAAGCATGCTCACATTTCTTCAAGATCACAGAAACTAACTGGGACATGAGGTTAGGGGTTTGAAATAAGCAGCACCATTTCCCTCCCATCCCTGCAGTCAGGCTGAGCCCCTTCCCACAGTCACTATATCAAATCCAAGTGACTGGGCTTCTGTCTCTCCTGACCCCACAGGGTGGTGGGCTCTTAAGAGTAGGTGTGCTAGAATCTTTGCTCCCTTTTCTTCTGTCACCACACTTGGGGCTCAAGCAACAACCAGATTCTTCCTATGTTACCTACAACCTCTGAGATGTCTATCAAATCTGCCCTGCCACTCCTTCCAGGCTTCCTCATTTGCCTTGCCTCTGGTTACTCCATAGCCCACTCACCAGTCTCACCTGTTCCAGAGGCTCTGCCACAGGCCACCCCCTTCAATCATGACGATAACAACCACCCTACCACCACCATCCACCACCTCTGCCATTTACCAGCACCTACTGCATAGCCAGCAGCAGGCCAGGTGCTCTACCTATGTTATCCCATTGGCTTTCACCAGAGTGGCTTCTGAGATGAGTAAGTCAAGGCTCAAAGGGTTTAAATAAGTTTTCAAGGTCCTACAGCTAGTGCAGAGATAAATCAGGATTTAAACCCAATGCTTAGCAGTTCTCCAAACAAGGCTATCCCCCTTCTCCACCTATAACACTTCTACTACTTTTCAAAACTATATTCATGGATCTCTTCTCCTGAGAAGACTGTCCTACTCCTGAGCCCGGTCTGCTTTTTCCCTGCCCTGGTTTTCCATATCCCTTTATCAGATCACTGAGCACACTTACTATAAACGATTCGCTGACCCTTCTTTACCTTGCCAGCATGGAGGAAGATGCCTGACACGCTCTTAAATAAATGAGTGTGGGGATGGGGAGAGGAGGAAGCAAACACACTGCTTTATCTTATGACTCAAGCCCACATTTTAGAGACCAAGAGACTCTAACACTTACTAGCACTTATTAGCCCAGTGACCTCGGGCAACTCATTTAACCTCTCTGATCTTTCTTCAATGACGAAAGAAGAAGAAGAATTCCTCTTGCTGGGTTGTTGCGAGAAGCGAATTCAAACATAACACAGAACACGAGCACACTGCTTGACAAATAAGTAATAAATAATAGCTGCCATTTACAATATCGTTATGGTTCCTGACCACCACGGAAGCTGTTTCTGAGTAGGTGGTATGAATGATGGACATAAAAGTAGAGTGTCTTGCAGACAAGAGCCTGGCCTCTCTGGGAACCAGCAATCAGTTTGTGGCTTCGGAATCTGTTTCCCATCTCTAAACACAGCTCCCTTTCAAACCAATTAGAGGATGCTGAAAGTCCCCCCCTTCGCATGGTTTATGCTAATTGAAGTGCAGACATTAATTGACCTCCTACTGGATGCCAAACACAAAGCCTTGTGGAAGATATACTAATGAGGAACACAGGTCTCTGCCCTCCAGGAGCTGGTTCTAGGTATTCCGGGAAAAAGACTAACTACACTCAGCGTGGACCCAGATGAGGGACATCACTGGCTCCAGGGGAGCTGGGAACCTACAAAGGGGTGAAGAGAAGAGACAATCAGTGAGATCAAATGGGGAGTTCATCAGTTCAGAGCTAGTCTGGGTTGTGGAAAGCCCAAAGTGGCTACAGTATGAAAGAGTGAGATTGAGGATTGAGCTGTAGAGCTCTTAACATATACACTTTCTGTGTCTGGGTGCCATGGATTGATGGAACTAAACCAAAGCCCATGAATATACCCAGATTCTGCTGCTCTGTACAGTGAATTCAGTGTAGAACAGGAATCGGATTGTGACAGATCTTGACCTCTATTTTACTTTACCCTCTTGTAAACATCTTTGTTTTGGAGGGTTTTGTTTGTTTTTTACATTATTTCACTGGATTCTCATAACCAAACATGGCACTTGGAACTTTCTCCTGCCAGGTTAATGCTGTTTATCTAGATGATGTGACAGGCCTGGAAGGCCCAAATTCCAAACCTCTCCGTCTCCCAGAAACTTCAGTGTCACTAATATGTCCCTTTGGGTTAACAGGTGACCCCAGAGAGATCACAGGTTAGGTTGCTGTCTTGTATATGTTGGTGTCATCTAGTCAATCATCTTCTTAGTAACCAGATGAAAGCTCAGAATAAGCAAATACTTAGCACCTACTATGTGGCAATCTTGAGGCCAGAGACTGGGACACAAACAAGCAGGAGCCAGTTGCCGCCCTCTCAGGGCCCACAGTGTAGCGCGTCCTGCCTTTTGAAGCTGCCAGCCAGGCTGGAGGGAGACAGGTTTGCGGAGGCCTCATGGTAGAGAGTTCTGGGTAGTCCAGGATAGCATAAAGGCCCAGCCCAAAAGGGTAAGGAAGAATTCAATATAAATCTGAGCTATTTCACAAGTTGATCTTGGGCAGCCTTATTTCCTAGTCTTCTCACCTCCGGCTCGAGGGTATCTACATTATTAAAACATCCCAGTGTGCAGTGTTCATTAGGTGGCCGATGGGCTTCCCACTCTAAGTGTCTCACAGGTACCCACGCCCCTCAGGCCTGCTGCCTCACATCAGACCCTCATCTTCCTGTATCTGAACTTCTCTCTTCACGGGCCAGTTACCTCATCTCCCTGACTGCAGCCCTGTGACTAGCCACACTCATTCTGTTTGTAACCAGAGCGTCCTCCCGAACACTAAGTCTGATCTTCATCACCTTCTAGATCCTGCAGTAAAACTCCACCAGGGCTTTCCGCTGCATAGACGAGCTTCCCAGCGAATCTCCGAGACCCTGGGTGTTTCTCCTGCCAAACACACAGTTCCAGCCAAAATGAACCACTAGTCAAGGGAGGATATGTGTCCTCTTATTTTTAACAGATCCCACCAGCTTTTTTCTCCCCAAAGATGTAACAACTATTTCTCTCCATCCTCATTAGTCCTTTATAATTTTGCCAGCCTGATATGTGAAACATAGTATCTCATTGGTATTTATTTTTATTTTTTTTAATTTACTTATTTTTAATTTCTTTTTTTATTATTTATTTATTTATTTATTTATTTATTTATTTATTTGTCAGAGAGAGAGCGCACGATAGAGCTAGCACAGGCAGAGTGGCAGGCAGAGGCAGAGGGAGAAGCAGGCTCCCTGCCGAGCAAGGAGCCCGATGTGGGACTCGATCCCAGGATGCTGGGATCATGACCTGAGCCAAAGGCAGCCGCCCAACCAACTGAGCCACCCAGGCGTCCCTAATTTACTTATTTTTAAAAAAATAAAAATTTATTTACTTATTTTAAAGAGAGAGTCTGTATGTGAGCAAGCAAGGGGAAAGATAGAGGGAGCGAGAGAATCCTGAAGCAGATTCTCTGCTGAGCATGGAACCCAGGACCCCAAGATCATGACCCGAGCCGAAATCAAGAGTCAGCTGCTCAACCTACTGAGCTGACCGGGCGCCCCCTCATTGGTGTTTAAATAAGTGTCTCCCCCTCCCCTGTAGTGTAGCTAGACATATTTTTATACACTTACTGGTTAGGATTTCCTCCTCTATAAATTGCCTGTCATAATCCTTGCTCAATTTTCTGTTAGAGTGTTTTTAACACTCTACTAATTTGTAGAAGCTCATTGTGATATTTTTTTTATTTTCTAGTAAACATAACAGCTAACAATTATTGAATGCTCTCATGCAGTTTCCCTGGTCAGTCGTAGGTCTTTTAATTTTGTTCATGTTATATTTTTCTAAATATAAACTAATAAATGTTGAATGAATAATGGATATATGAATGAGTGAATGAATTGAATGAATGAAGCATATAAATTTTATCTGTCCCCAAAGACTGGCTTTTTGATCAGAAGCTATTTCCTGGTAAGATTCCTCTTTCTCTTATGCCTCTTTCTCTCCTTTCCCTGTCTTTCCATCCACAACTCTCTGCCTTTTGTTTGGTCAGGTAGTTCGTATGCCAGAGACACTTAATAAATGGTTTCAGGATGGGAGTGCCTTTCCCTTCCTTAAATGTTGGGCTCTGGAATCACATTCAATGTTACAGAAGAAAATGCTTCTTATTTTGTGAATTGTATGGAAGGTACGGTTATTAGTTACCTGAAAATGATATGCCTAGCAAATAGGGATGTAAATGATCTTGGCAATTGGGCAACTCAGATTTTAGTGTTATTTCTTTAATATACTGTATCCGTCTGGGAGAAGTATAAAATCCTTTCTGGCTTATTTATGAAACACTAACCAACTTGCAGTATTCTAGAGAGATTTCTTCCCTGTTCCAACTTCCACAAAAAGGAGCAGAATCCATGACAATTGGGCTAAGTAGAATGGCAGAAAAATAATACCCCAGAATGAGAGAGATTTTACCCCTAAAGCATTAATTGGGTTGTTTTCTTTTAATTTTAGAAGAACTTTGCATTTGAATTTATACCAGTATGCTCCAGTGTAATTCAGTATTAAATTATTCGATCATGACCCCAACCCCACTCCTTCTTCTGAGACTACAAAACACCTTCAACTGCTCCTTTCTTTCTTTCCCCCACCACACACACACACACACACACAATTTCCCTTTAATAGTCTTTTCTCTTAAATGACTCATAAATTAAAGTCCATGCATTTGGGACACTTGGTGTGTTACTTGCAGATAAAACACTTAAGTGTTTCATTTGGACTCAAACAGTTTCCTGAGGAAATAACTGAAATCACAGAATTGTTGAATAAACTGATAAGCAAAATCAGGTCACTAGGCAGAAGTCATATTTTTTTGAACAAAGAATCTAAAGCCACTTTACAAAGACACAAACAGAAAAGCCTCCATCTAGAAATCACCCAAAATACCAGGCGTAGGCAACCAGAAAATAAAGGTTTCAATCAAAATGAAGAGCAAGACCGGGTTCCGGGATCTCTTCAGGAATAACTACAAACACTGCTTCCCTGGAGATGGATCCATGGCTCTGGCCTTGAAGTGCACCTGTCTCCTGGCCAGAAGCAGAGGTCTAAACAAGATGATCAAAACGCTGGTCCATAACTTATTCTAGCCTGAGGACGATCATTGACATTAGACTTTGGGGAACCTTGAACAGGATCAATTCATGCGTTCATTCATTATTCAATGAATATTTACAGAGCACATACTCTACCCACAATACATTATGTCCTTGGGTGGGGGAGGGCGGGGGAACAGTCCCTGTTTGAAATCTGCTGGGGGTAGCCAAGTGAAATGCCTACAGAAGCCAGGCAGGTAACTAACACAAATAAGGCAGGCCAGGTGGGAATTGTGAATTGTGGTAGGCTGATGAGTAGAGGCTCCATCTCAAAGGGGCTGCCTTTATTCAGCTTCATCGATTATTTCCATAAGGGAAAGTGAGCTCGGTTTTGCCCCACTTTCCAGTTTTCAAAAAACAAGCCTCAAAGCCCAATTTGATTGTGGAATTTCTTCTTTTTTAAACATTGGCGACAAAATACAAACTTTTTAAAAATGTTATGTCAGCAGAGCAAAACATGACTGCAAGGCCAAATTTGAGCTGAACAGCCAGTTTATAACCTCTGATGCAGAACAGTATGTAGAATTTTAAAACATGAACAATGAATTTTACAGCGTTGCCATTTCCTTCTCCCTCTCCCCTCAACTCTTGGAAATATATGAATGAAATGTGGGACAGCTACTCCTAAGATAAGTTTGACATAAAACCAGCTTTTTAAAATGGCTGGAATATAATGCTATAACTCTTTCCTCACCCCATTCCCTTACTGCCCCGCACACACCATTTTGAGTGTCTAGGATTCCCTTTGCAATGACTGAAAATATAGGAACCTTTCTAACCCAGTGTCTTTATCTCCTACATATCATTGGTCTTCCTGTTGTACACCACACTCTGGCGCTATCTCAAGGTCTAGATGCTACTTCTTTGCATATTCTGAAACTCAGGTCCCCCAGGCATTCTGAATCCTCACTAATTTTTTTTAATGACTTATGTATTTAAGAGAGCACAAGCAGAAGGGACAGAAGGAGAGAGAAAGAAAATCACAAGTGGTCTCCACGCTGAGCACAGAGCCCAACATGGGGCTGGATCTCAGGACCCTGAGATCACAACCTGAGCTGAAACCAAGAGTCGGATGCTTAACCCACTGAAGCACCTAGGCACCCCTCCTCACTGATTTTTTGAAGGGAAAGGTACCTTTTTCCTTTTTCTGTAGATTGCCGTCTTCTCTCTCTCTACTCCCAGAAAGGTTCCCACTCTTGGTCTTCAGGCTCAATCAGAGAGTCGCACCCATGCAAGCAGTAGGGCTAACCCACTCCACAATTGTGTGCAAATAGGAAAAGGATCCCTTGACAAGGCACTTCACCAACACTTGTTGGAAGATTGTTAGAATATACAAATCTCTGACTTCATGAATTTTTCCATTAGAGTTGTGCAGTATACAGCCTACATAAGAGGAAAGGATGGCTCTGTGCCCATCCCCTCTAAGGACTTTCTCTCTGATCCATCCACAAATTCTTTTTCTTTTGGCACCTCACAAACCCATGGCTTTCGGCTTCTGACTCCCCGTTTTCATAGTGAATCAACCAGTCAATAGTGAAGGACCTAAACTATGTGCACTCGTCCCCGCCCCCAGGCCTAGATCTTCTAAAGCACTAAGAGGCAGAGTCCCCTTCATTGGGATATATGAGAGGGATGATTTGAGCAAACTGGAACAGAGGGGAATGAGTGTAGCATTCGGCAACTTTCCAGGAATTCTTGAGTCCAGGCTTCAGGAAAGAGATTGAAAATTGGCAACCACAACTGTAAACTAATTCAATCTACCCTAAGACTATATTTTACTTACTTACTGTTTTGCCTGCACATTTTTTCCAAAGTTTGGTTGTTAATGCTTTTAAGATTTTAACCACTCTTCTTAATTATCTTATACACTGGGTGAATTAAGAATGAGATTCTGCCGTTGAGACAAAGACCCGAAGTAACAGTAGTTTAAGGGAAATGAGTTTGGTTTTCTCTCATGAAATGTTGTTCAAGCACAGACTCAGATCCGTAGTATGAAGGACACAGGCCCCTTCTGTGCTGTTGCTCAGTCATCCCTAAGGCATTGTCCTCATTTGAGTGTCCAAGATGGTGGTCTGCCACCATGTACAGGTTCCTGCTGATGAGAAAGAGAAGGGGAAAGTGTGTGCATTTTCTGTAATGGCCCAACTCAAAAGTTGTGCTTATCATTGCTGCTCATCCTTCATTGGCCAGAACTTATTATTTGGTATTATCTCCTCAAGCTTCCATAACAAAGCACCATAGACTGGGTGCTATAAATGACCGAATTCTTTTTCTTACAGCCCTGGAGGCTGGGAAGTCCAAGATCAAGGTGCTAGCTGATTTGGTTTCTGGTCAGAGCTCTTTTCTTGGCTTGCAGATGGAGGCCTTCCTGCTGTGACCTCATGTGGTGGAGTGAAACAGACAGACAGAAACATCCTTTCCTCTTCTTCAAAGGCCACAGTCCTATCAGATTAGAGCCCCACCCTTATGACCTCATTTAACCTTAATTACCTCTTGATGACCCTGTTTCCAAATGCAGTCCCATGGGGGGGGGGGGTGTGGAGGGGAAATAGCCACAAAACATGAATTTTAGGGGGATGCATTTCAGTCCGTAGCTAATGGCCTCACCTAGTGGCAAGGGAGACTGGGAAACATACTATGTCTTCTGAGCAGGATTCTATTACCAATATTGGTGATCCACTAATAGTCACTCGTACAACCCAACTTTTTACATGACTGGTTATTCTTGGTATTTCCTTTGGCAACACTGTTTTAGTATCTTTGCTATTTTATTTGCAGTTTTCTGAACCCCAGCACCGTAGTCATAACTATATTCAGAAATATACTTTAGGGACCAACATAAATGATGTTTTCTTGCCCAACACAGCTCTCCCCAGTGGTGTAAATGAATGCTCATTAAGCATCTCAGAAAACAAAAGTGACCAGTGAGCTAACACTAATTATATAAAACCATTCTAATTTAATAAACAAAGAAAAGCAGTGCCACGTTTTGTTTTTCTGCTAGGAACTAGCTCAGTCTCTGCTATGTGACTTTATAACCTGACAGAGCAAAGTCGTGTTCAAAAACTCCTCACTTGCCTCAGAAAGCCAAGCATAGCCTACAAAATCAGATTTTTAAAGTATGCAAATTAAGGTCAAACAGCCCCACATCTGAGATTTAATAGCTAATCTATTCAGACAGCTGCTTCTTAGCTATGAAATTACAAGGTGACTGAGTTCATTAAGATTTTCACACACAACTAACTCTTCAAATTGTATTCCATACTTTCTTAGACTTTCATGAGCAAAGCTAGTGAGATGAGCTATGGTTATAGCAGAAAGAGCCAATCTGTTGCCACTTGTTTTCTAATAGACAAAGGGGCATTATTTTCAGGTTGATTAAAACTGGTCACTCAAGCCAAATTCCAGAATGAGGTCATGAAGATCAGTCACTGTGGGGCTTATTGCCAAAGGCAACTGGGAAAAGAGTCCAGTTTTCTTTGCTGAAAGACATATTGCCAAAAATTCAAATTAAACTTTAGAATTATGTTACCTTTATCTGTGTTATCATTAAAAACCATGACACATTAAAAACCATGACACCAAATGCAAGTCCTTAAACTTGAGTCTTATGTATGGACATTGACACAATATTTGTGTGTCGTTGGATTAGATCAGGCATTGTTTATTATTGTTGCCATTCTCTTTCCTGTTCTCTGACAATTGAAACCTTATTTGTTTTATGAAACTACACTTATAAGCAAAATAATGTGGAACATACTTCAATCTGCTCTTACAACTTACTTAACATTGTATTATTAAATATGAGAGAATTTTAATGATTACTTCACCACTCAAACTTTCTCATATATAGTATAATCTACTTTATTTCCACAAAACTGTCTAGCCAATGAAATGAAATTACTATGAACTCTTAAACCAGCTCTGAGTCTTGTATTGTAAGCATGATATGATAAAATCTCACAAACTGGAAACAATAAGGAAATGGCTATTCTACCAAGTGACAATTCTTAACTGAAAAATATTTTTAAACGTAATTCTCAATATAGCACAGATAATATACAAATAAAGAATAAAATGAGCTAACACTGTATGAACAATAAACACAAACCATTTCCACAAAATTGTTTATTGCTAAAACCAGAAGTTGAAAGCTCATAGAATAAATTGTTAATTTATGAGCTTTTGATTTGGAAAAAACAACAACAACAACAACAACACACACACAAACACACACACAGTGATCAGCTTTAGATGAAATTGCCTTTCTTTTCTAACCAGTAAGGCCCTGAAATCCACAGAGCAAAAAATTACTTCAATTATAATTAATAAGAACCAATTACACCTTGAATTATCATGAATTCAAAATGAAATAATCATGAGACTTAAAACAGTTCAATTGGTTCTTGGAATATAACCAAAGGAAATAAGCTTTAAAAATATTCAAAAAGACCTATCTACATGATTTGCTATTTTTGATTGAGAAAAACGGTTAGTAATCTAAATAACTTTATAGAATGTGGTTATAAAGTCATTTAAAACTACACTCAGGAGAAAATGAAAAATATATGGGAAATAGTTATGATAGAATGTTAATATAAAGAAGCAACTCCTCAGATTTTTTTTCCTCCCAAAGAAACAAATTACTGAGGTGGGGAAATAATTTTGGTTGTCATTGACAAAAACTATGAGAACAACCCACATTTGATGTCTCCCAGTCAAATGCTATAAATTTAATAGTGAGATACAGCCCTGCAAACATCAACTCGTATTTTTTCTAGTGAGGCATTTACTTGTAATCCATACTTGTTAGCTACATCTTCCAGTTTCTCTCCAGCATCCCATAGGTAACAGGCTTCTAGAATGCACTGGACCCCACAGGGTACAGACAGGAAGCACCTTCATTTTTCTCCCTCCTTGATCTTTGCATATGTTCTCTATTGGCTCTCCCTTCTCAGCCTCTGGATAAGAGCTTAAGCAGATCATATAGATTTGCAATCCCTTTCAGATATTAAAAGGTTGTATTTTCAGGCACAGGATTAATGAGCCCTGTGTGATTAAAAACGACAACTTGGATCTCTCCACCTTCTCCCTGCCGCCATCCGCAGACCAGCAGTGGAGAAGGGGCATCGTCTACTCGCCTCTTCACAATTTCCCTCCTTGGCTTCCCCACTTTTCTTCTCCCACTCGCTGTGCACCTTTTGGTTCTTCCAAGGTTGGAGGAGATGACGGGGAAGGATAGGGAAAGGGGCACACAGGTCTGACCTGATGGGTGCTCTTGTAACCCAGTGTTAGTAACCCCTGCATGGCAGATACACCAAAGCTGCCTCTTTCTCATTTGGGGGTTCTTTGGGGATTTTGCCCTCAGATACACTCATGCTTTGACATAGGCAAGTCACTCCCCAGATGGCTGCTTAGTCCCACCACTCCAGATCTTGTTTCCAGTGGCATATCCACAAGGGCTGCTCTGGCCTGGGGAATCTCCCACATCTGGAGGAAGTACAGCCACCATCACTTCAACTGTGGCTGCTCACAGTGCCTGCTTCAGGTGCAGGTCCAGAGAACCTTGAACCTCAGAAGTTTCTAGGCAGGAGTCAGTCCCCAGATCCTTCAGTCATGTGCCACAATCTCCCATGAACTCCCTCACCATGCTCCATTCCAGTCTCTTTGCTTCAAAGGGGCTTACAGAATCCCCTCACTTAGCTTGAAGTGGGAGAGGGTAGCACACACTGTCTTCCATCAGGATGGAAGGAGCCATGCCACAGAGCTTAACACCTACCAGATGAAGAAATCCTCGTTCTCAATCCTTCACTAAACCTAGAAGAGGTAGCAGAGCTGGTTTTGAGTCATGTCTTAGTAAGTCCTACTGAGATGGTCCAGCACCTGTCTTTGGAATGTGGGGGGTACTTGCCATCTACTATTCTCAACTTTGTGGCCTCAGGTGAAAGTAAGAAAAATCCCGTTTTGCCATTATGCACAATACCTCTCACGCAAGAAATAATTCTCCTCTGCTGTCTCTGCTTGATTCCAATGGATTACCCTGAAAATCAGCTGGCAAGTCAATTTCAGGTACTTCCGGTTTCTGGTCAATTACTCAAGATCCTACTGCTGAAATAGACTGTGTGAATGCCTGGGTCTGTTTTCTGCAGTGACTCTTAACCAAGATTCAGACAGGACTAGGCTTGTCTGCTGAACTGGTAAGGCAGGCCTGCCAGAGGACTGACGTTGTTTCGTTGGTTGAAAAAGTAGAGAGGCAGGGTGCCCAAGCCCTGGAGGGAAGGAGATGTGGGAGCACATGGTAGAATTTCAGTAATGTTCCCTTGGCTTGGCCAGCCCCATAGACCTGGGGTTGATCGTCTGGAAAGAGTAGCTACAGGTGCAGGCTGAAGGATCTCTTCCTAAGGGGCTGTGAGGCCACTGTGAGGCATGAGGAAGTGGGCAGTGTAGCTTCTGTGCCCAGATAAGCTGGAGGTCTCCTCTCCCCACATAGGCACAGAGCACAATGTGCCTTCAGAATACTAAGGACTCAGAGAAGGGCAGCACAGGTGGCACCCAACTTCTCTGGGTGATATCTAGTCTCCCTCCAAATGCAGCTCTTCATAGTTACCTGAATCAAACAGCCCTATAAAAATTAGTGAAAAGAAAATAGAATAACTTCAATAATGACTGCTATTTGGGAAAGGAGAGAACACAGTTATCCCTGGACCGTAGCGGGGATTCTTTCCTCCTGGACAGGAATGGAAAAGACTTCATGCCCAGGCAGTCCTTTCTCTACCTGCCAGCTTCCCCAGCTTCTGATCTTGGAGGGCACATCTCCTTTGCTCACCAAATTCCATGATCACTGATTCTGCTTTCTGAAGATCTCCCTTGTCTAATAACATAGAACTGCAACAATAATTGGACTGTTCTGGTGGCTATACCTCTTTCTGAGAACACTACTGATGTGAATTCTGGAGGCTCCATGAGGTTAAGAGCTATGCTTAACATGTTTTCTGATTATGTAACTGAGTAGGCTTCAATTTCATGGGCTATGAACCAATGCCTTAGATCCATCTGAGTCATAGACTTTAGGTATGGAATCTGGCCTTTGAAATCCTTTTTTTAATTTAATTTTTCAAATTAACATATAATGTATTATCTACCCCAGGGGTACAGGTCTGTACCCCAGGGGTTTACACATTTCACAGCACTCACCATAGCTCATACCCTCCGCAATGTCCATAACCCAGCCACCCTATCCCTAACCCCCTACCCCCCGCCAGCAACCCTCAGTTTGTTTCCTGAGATTAAGAGTCTCTTATGGTTTTTCTCCCTCCTGATCCCATCTTGTTTCATTTTTTTCCCTCCCTACCCCTCATGCCTCCAAACCCTGCCTCTCAAATTCCTCATATCAGAGAGATCATATGATAATTATCTTTCTCTGATTGACTTATTTCGCTTAGCGTAATACCCTCTTGTTCCATCCACATCATTGCAAATGGCAAGATTTCATATTTTTGATTGCTGCATAGTATTCCATTTTATATATATACCACCTCTTCTTTATCTATTCATCTGTTGATGGACATCTAGGTTCTTTCCATAGTTTAGCTATTATGGACATTGCTGCTATAAATATTTGGGTGCACATGCTTCTTTGTATCCCTACATTTTGTATCCCTACATTTACCCTTTAGGGTAAATACCCAAAAGTGCAATTGCAGGGTCATAGGGTAGCTCTATTTGCTACTTTTTGAGGAACCTCCATGCTCTTTTCCAGAGTAGCTGCACAAGCTTGCATTCCCACCAACAGTGTAGGAGGATTCCCCTTTCTCCACATTCTCACCAACATCTGTCATTTCCTGACTTGTTAATTTTAGCTGTGCTGACTAGTATGAGGTGGTATCTCATTGTGGTTTTGATTTGTATTTCCCGGATGCCCAGTGATGTTGAGCACTTTTTCATGTTTCTCTTGGCAATTTGGATGTCTTCTTTGCAGAAATGTCTATTCATGTCTTCTGCCCATTTCTTGATTGGATTATTTGTTCTTTGGGTGTTGAGTTTGATAAATTCTTTATAGATTTTGGATACTAGCCCTTCATCTGATATGTCATCTACAAATACTTTCTCCCATTTGTTCAGTTGTCTTTTGGTTTTGTTGACTGTTTCTTTTGCTGTCCAAAAGCTTTTGATCTTGATGAAGTCCCAATAGTTCATTTTTGCCCTTGCTTCCCTTGCCTTTGGCGATGTTTCTAGGAAGAAGTTGCTGCAACTGAGGTCGAGGAGGTTGTTGCCTGTGTTCTCCTCAAGGATTTTGATGGATTCCTTTCTCACATTGAGGTCTTTCATCCATTTTGAGTCTATTTTTGTGTGTGGTGTAAAGAATTGGTCCAGTTTCATTCTTCTGCATGTGGCTGTCCAATTTTCCCAACATCATTTGTTGAAGAGACTGTCTTTTTTCCATTGGACAGTCTTTCCTGCTTTGTCGAAGATTAGTTGACCATAGAGTTGAGGGTCCATTTCTGGACTCTCTATTCTGTTCCATTGATCTATATGTTTGTTTTTGTGCCAGTACCATACTGTCTTGATGATGACAGCTTTGTAATAGAGCTTGAAGTCTGGAATTGTGATGCCACCAACTTTGGCTTTCTTTTTCAACATTAGTCTGGTTATTCGGGGTTTTTTCTGATTCCATATAAATTTTAGGATTATTTGTTCCATTTCTTTGAAGAAAATTGATCCTATTTTGATAGGGATTGCATTAGGTAACGTAGACATTTTCACAATATTTGTTCTTCCAATCTGGGAGCATGGAATGTTTTTCCATTTCTTTGTGTATTCCTCAATTTCCTCCATGAGTACTTTGTAGTTTTCTAAGTACAGATTCTTTGCCTCTTTGGTTGGGTTTATTCCTAGGTATCTTGTGGTTTTGGGAGCAATTGTAAATGGGATGGACTCCCTAATTTCTCTTTTTTCTGTCTTGCTGGTTGGTGTATAGAAATGCCACTGATTTCTGTACATTGATTTTATATCCTGACACTTTACTGAATTCCTTTATGTAGTTCTAACAGTTTTGGAGTGGAGTCTTTTGGGTTTTCCACAGAAAATTCCAAACAGTAAGAGTTTGACTTCTTTGCCAATTCAGATGCCGTTTATTCTTTTTGTGTCTGATTGCTGAAGCTAGGACTTCTAGTACTATGTTGAATAGCAGTGGTGATAATGGACATCCCTGCCACATTCTTTTTTTTTTTAATTTTTTAAAAATTTATTTATTTGTCAGAGAGGGAGAGAGAGAGCGTGAGTGAGCACAGGCAGACAGAGTGGCAGGCAGAGGCAGAGGGAGAAGGAGGCTCCCTGCCGAGCAAGGAGCCCGATGCGGGACTCGATCCCAGGACGCTGGGATCATGACCTGAGCCGAAGGCAGCCGCTTAACCAACTGAGCCACCCAGGTGTCCCTCCCTGCCACATTCTTGACCTTAGGAGAAAAGCTCTCAGTTCTTCCCCATTGAGAATGATATTTGATGTGGGTTTTTCATAGATGGCTTTGATGATATTGAGGTATGTGTACTCTATCCCTACACTGTGAAGAGTTTTTTAATCAAGAAAGAATGCTATACTTCGTCAAATTCTTCTTCAGCATCTGTTGAGAGTATCATATGGTTCTTGTTCTTTCTTTTATCAATGTATTGTATCACATTGATTGATTTGTGGTTGTTGAACCAACCTTGCAGCCCAGGGATAAATCCCACTTGGTCGTGGTGAATAATCCTCTTAATGTACTGTTGAATCCTGTTGGCTAGTATTTT
This sequence comes from Mellivora capensis, assembly GCA_004024625.1. Taxonomy (NCBI): domain Eukaryota; kingdom Metazoa; phylum Chordata; class Mammalia; order Carnivora; family Mustelidae; genus Mellivora; species Mellivora capensis. The sequence continues at coordinate 88,286 of PISX010007362.1, forward strand.
GGTGAGAATTTTTGCATCTGTGTTCATCAAGGATATTGGTCTATAACTCTCTTTTTTGGTGGGGTCTTTGTCTGGTTTGGGGATCAAGGTAATGCTGACCTCATAAAATGAGTTTGGAAGTTTTCCTTCCATTTCTATTTTTTGGAACAGTTTCAGGAGAATAGGTATTAATTCTTCTTTAAATGTTTGGTAGAATTCTCCTGGGAAGCCATCTGGCCCTGGGCTCTGTTTGAATTGGGAGGTTTTTGATGACTGCTTCAATCTCCTTACTGGTTATGGGTCTGTTCAGGTTTTCTGTTTCTTCCTGGTTCACTTTTGGTAGTTTCTATGCTTCCAGGAATGCATCCATTTCTTCCAGATTGTCAAATTTGCTGGCATATAGTTGCTCCTAATATGTTCTTATAATTGTATTTCTTTGGTGTTGGTTGTGATCTCTCCTCTTTCATTCAAGATTTTATTTATTTGGATCCTTTCTCTTTTCTTTTTTGATAAGTCTGGCAATGGGGTTTATCAATCTTATTAATTCTTTCAAAGAACCAGCTCCTAGTATCATTGATTTGTTCTACTGTTCTGTTGGTTTCTATTTCATTGATTTCTGCTCTGATCTTTATTATTTCTCTTCTCCTGCTGGGTTTAGGGTTTCTTTGCTGTTCTTTCTCCAGCTCCTTTAGGTGTAGCATTAGGTTGTGTATTTGAGACCCTTCTTGTTTCTTGAGAAAGGCTTGTATTGCTATATATTTTCCTCTCAGAACTGCCTTTGCTGTGTCCCACATTTTTTGAACAGTTGTATTTCATTATCATTTATTTCCATGAATTTTTTCAATTCCTCTTTAATTTCCTGGATGACCTATTCATTCTTCAGTATGACACTCTTTAGCCTCCATGTATTTGGGTTCTTTACAACTTTCCTCTTGTAATTCAGTTCTAGCTTCAGAGCACTGTGGTCTGAAAATATGCAGGGAATGATCCCAGTCTTTTGGTACCAGTTCAGACCTAATTTGTGACCCAGGATGTGATCTGTTCTGGAGAATGTTCCATGTGTACTTGAGAAGAATGTGTATTCTGTTGCTTTGGGAAGGAATGTTCTAAATATCTCTGTGATGTCCATCTGTTCCTGTGTGTCATTTGAGACCTATATTTCCTTATTGATCTTTTGCTTAGATGATCTGTCCATTTCTGTGAGGGGAGTGTTGAAGTCCCCTACTATTATTGTATTATTGTTGATGTGTTTCTTTGATTTTGTTACTAATTGGTTTATATAGTTGGCTGCTCCCATGTTAGGGGCATAGGTATTTACAATTGTTAGATCTTCTTGTTGGACAGACCCTTTGAGTATGATATAGTGTCCTTCCTCATCTCTTATTATAGTATTTGGCTTAAAATCTAATATATCGGATATAAGGATTACCACCCCAGCTTTCGTTTGATGTCCATTAGCATGGTAAATTGTTTTCCACCCCCTCACTTTAAATCTGGAGGTTTCTTTGGGTCTAAAGTGAGTTTCTTAC
>PISX010007363.1:0-89711 GCA_004024625.1 Mellivora capensis
ACAGAAATCAGTTGCATTTCTCTACACCACCAACAAGACAGAAGAAAGAGAAATTAAGGAGTCAATCCCATTTACAATTGCGCCCAAAACTATAAGATACCTAGGAATAAACCTAACCAAAGAGGCTAAAAATCTATACTCAGAAAACTATAAAGTACTCATGAAAGAAATTGAGGAAGACACAAAGAAATGGAAAAATAGCTAATATTATTGAACACACAGTACGTGCTTTGACTATTCAGTTTAACTTAGTTGAAATCTATAATATCCCTATGAATATATTCTAAGTTTCCTTAGACTATTTTAGCTTGATACAACTTAAATAGATATCCACTTAGGCAATCAATTTGACACTCTTAGGAGAAGCCTCAGGTTAATATGTTTTAATAAACTTCATATAATAGAAAATAATGAAATAAAAATTTAAATGTATTGCTGTTACAGTTTTAATTCAATCATTGACAATGATAAAAAGTCTTAATCATCAAAATATTCTAAAATTAAAGGCTTAGAAGAAAAAACAGTAAGAAAAGCTACGCTTACATAAATGTATAAATAAAGATTAGCATATCCTACTGTATTTTGGATTTTTAAAAAGTCAGTAATATTCTCTTTTCACGGGAAACATTATGCAACTTCATTGACTGATACATTTATTTATTCATTCAAACCCATTGGCACAAAAAACAGTAACGATGAGGTATAACGAGGAGTAATTTCTTTTTATATTGTATCAGTGTTAAATTGAAACTGGAAGGGCGAGTGGACAATAATATCAAAGTATCATATAAAACATATTAAAATAGTTTAAATATAACTTAAACTATAAATTATAACATAAAAATTATATAATATATAATGTAAAAATATTTCAAACTGTGCAGTTTTTTCTGAGTCAGAGAAAATTTAGATTTAAAATTTTCTTACATATAAAGTCTTATTTTCTAGTGATTTTATGGCCAATGAGACACAATACTTTTCTTAGTGAAAGAAGTAGAGCAGTGTCACTGGAAATGCTACTTTCTAACCCGTTTCCAGTCCCCTGGCTCTTTAGCAAGAGAACCCAGCTTTTAGGGCTACTATGTTTCTGAGCCTCCCTTTAAAACAAGATGTGGTCACGTGACCGAATCCGTGCCAATGAGATGGAGGTAAAAATGCCAGTTGGTGGTTCTGGGAAGACTAGTAAAGAAAATTTAATCAACTAAGAAGGGCTTTTATTCATTTGTTGTTTTTTAAGGATTTTAATTTTTTATCTTTGTCTTTACCTCACGACGGTATGTGATTAAGCCGTGATGTCTCAAACTATAGCAGCTACCTTAGATCATCGGGTAACCTCAAGCATGAAAGTCATGTCATCTGATAGTGAAAAAGAAAGCTACAACTTTCGCCTCTAATGATACTATGGAGCATGTATCAGCACTGGATTGCCCATGTCCAAAATGATTTTTTTTGAGAGAGAACTAAATAAATATCTCACTGAAGCTCCTATTTATTTTGGTCTTTTTAGTTGTATACAGCTAAACATAATCTTAATTACTAGAGATACCAACAATTTGTTTTCTATATATCTTAAGGAGAAAAAAAAAACATACTGTTGAGTTTACTCAATGTAAAACTGTAAAAACTGTAACATAAAATTTTCTGGACATTTTTAATAAATTAGGGAATGGTTTTGTTAGCACTGCTTTCTATCAAAGATTCACTTTGCAGAATTGCAATTTAAGATCAATATATCAACATCAAGGAAAAAGTAAAAGTATGTTTGTTTCATCTTGTTATTGCAAAACAATTCTGTGTAACAAATAGCCAGAAATTCTTAATGGCATGAAACAATAAGCATTTATTCCTTGCTTGTGCATCTATAGGTTGGTTGGGTTTTTAATTATTTAAGCTTAGCCTAACTGGGCTTGCTTCCAGTCATAGGTTGAATTCAGGTCAGTCCCACATGTCTCTTACCCTTTTTGGATCACCAAAGTACCTAAGGCAAGTTTTCTCATTGTTGAAGTCATATGGTTTTGAGGGTGAGTAGAAGTTTGCAAGGTCTTTTAATGACTGTGCTTAGAACTAATCTCTATCATTTCTACATATATGACAAAGGTAAATCACATAACCAAGTTCCACATCTGTGAGTATAGGATATACTATTTCTAAAGACCAGAACTGGGGAGAAATAAACTTTCAATGAGCAATAATCTAATATATTACAATGTTGTACTAGAACTTTGACTGTATCACACATTTCCAGTGACAACATTTTCTTATTAAAGGGAAAGTATCAAAATATGTAAGTTCTTAAAACTTAAAAACTAAAGAAGTATCATATTGCCATATAATTGCATCTTTATACTTCTTTTTACATATCACACTTAAAAGGAACATTTTTTAAAGCCAACATGTACCTCATTCTAAAAAAAAATCAACTATAAATGGTTAGCTAGATGTGTGTTTTCCATAACACAAAACTGATTCCAATTTTAAAGCTTTATTTATTTATTTATTTATTTTTAAGATTTCATTTATTTATCAGAGAAAGAGAGAGCATGTGAGAGTAAGCAGCACAAGCAGGGGGAGCTGCCCACAGAGGGAGAAGCAGGCTCCTTGCAGAGCAAGGAGCCTGATAAGGGACCTGATGCCAGGACTCTGGGATCACAACCTGAGCCGAAGACAGACACTTAACTGACTGAGCTACCCAGCCATCCCTGCTTCCAATTTTAGAAAAAAAGATGATTACTGAAATTATTCTATAGCTGTCCTTAGTAAACACTGACAATTTATCAGCAGTCTTTTGTTTAAAGAAATGCTACTTTAGTACCCCCCAAATAAACTGATAATTAAAGCAATCAATGTTTTATTACATAAGTATATTTAAATGGTTTTCCAGAAAACTTGTCATATATTTATCCATATGTGAAATCATATTTTGATTATTACTCCTTATTAAATATTTTATTTGAATTTATTAAGCATAAAATCCAATATCGGTGTCTACTGAAGAACACCTGTGCTTAAATATTGTTTACAATTGATATCATCCACACATGTATGCCTTGAATTCCTGTCGATTTCCAGAAAGATGTCTTAATTATCAAAATGTTCTTAAAATATTACTTTGAAAACAGTCAAACAATATATTATGCAAAGGTGTATACTGAGGCAATTTGACATTTTGAAACTGCATTTTCTTTCTTTTTTTAAGATTTTATTTGTCATAGAGAGAGAGAGCATACAAGCCAGTGAGCAGCAGGCAGACAGAGAAGCTGACTCCCCACTAAGCAACCCGAAACAGCATTTTCTATCAGAAATGCCAATTATATTTTATTTTAATGGAAAATGTTGCACAATATCATTGACTGATTGTCATTCAAAGCTATCTATTGAGAGCCTATTACTGAAAAAAAAAAAAAGAGAGAATCCTTGTCCTTCATAGAGCTTAAAACTGAAACTAGTAATGGTCTTATTGAGATGTTGGGGGGATTATAAGAGTTAATAGATGTAAAGCACTCAAAACAATGTTTAACGCAAATTAAGCATTACATATGTGTTAGCTAATACAGGAATAATTACATCTGCTAGTCCTCCTACTAGTGTTACTGAGAAGCAAGTGGTATGTATGTGGAAATGATACAGTGAGAAAGAAATTAATTTAATTATCACTGAAAATTATGTAATTATAAGTTTGGGAATCATAACATGATTAACATTGGGATCTGGCCTTGTTTGGGGACTGTAATCATCTTTATCCGTTTTAATTGGAAAATTTACCTACCTAAATTACAGCTAGACCTTAATTTTATTTCTTTTTTTTATTGGTTTCAAGTTTTTATTTGAATTCCAGTTAGTTAACATGCAGTGTAATACTAGTTTCAAGTGTAGAATTTAGTGATTCACCACTTACATACAATACCCAGTGCTCATCACAAGCGTCCTCCGTAATCTCCGTCACCTATTTAGCCCGTTGCCCCACCCACCTCCCTCTAGCAGCCCTCAGTTTGTTCTCTATAGTCAAGAATCTCTTTTATGGTTTGCCTTTCTCTTTTATTGTTTTTCCCTTATGTTCAAGTGTTTTGTTTCTTAATTTGCAATGACATGGATGGAGCTAGAGAGTATTCTGCTAAGTGAAATAAATCAGTCAGAGAAAGAAAAATACCATATGATTTCATGCATATGTGGAATTTAGATCCTAATTATAAAGCAAAAAATGAAACCACGAAAGTATTAGAGGTAAACATTTTAGATGATTTTGTTTAACTCCTTGACTGTGCTAGGCTTTTCCAAGAACACTTCAAATTCAGAAAACATAAGATGGAAAAATTCAGTTGTATAAAAATTTAAAAAATATGCACAGTAAAAACATTTAAATGAGAATATAAGTACATGGAAGAATACTTCCAAAATATATGACAGAATTCTTAATATATTTGGAAGTCTTTGGATAATCAAAAAGAAAAAATATTAGCAATTAAAAATGTATGGTTAACATGGAAAACAATTTGGAGGAGGCAAGAGTTTATTCAGCAAAAGGCTCTGGTAATTTCATTGGCAAGAAATTGGACTTGGTAACCATGGAAGAGTTGTATAAGGATAAATGGATTTGAGGGATATTCAAGAGATAAAATTGGTGGAAACTGGATGACCTGGATATGGGAAATGAAATAAAGGTAAGTGTCAAGAACTATTCCCAGTTTCTCTCTGGCTTGGGATGAATGATGAGACTATTCAGTGTAATGGGGACACTAGAGGAAGACCAGGCTTCAGACAGAATAGGTCAGGATTTAGAGATGTTATGGCTGAGAGGCCAATGAGGCATCTTAGTGCAGATTTGCCAAGTGAGTAGGTCTAAGTAGGTAAAACCAAAACTCCAGGAACATTATTCATTGACATGTTCTTTGGTACTTGATAAATAAAGTAAGTAATGGCAATCACATATGGTATACTGGCTCCTTTAGAGAAAATATATGGAGGTTGAGAAAAAAAAGTTATTAAAAGCAAATATTCTAGGGTAAGATTGTAAGACTGAATGGGGAGGGTAGGGTTTTGGCAAGAAAAAGAAATGCTTACATCAAAGTCATCCAAGTAATTCATATAAAGAATGCCAATCATTTTAATTAGTCAGATAGCATCAACAAAAATATTAGAACATGGTATAAATTTTAGGTCAGATTAACCAAAGGTAGCATTTAGTAGTCGATAATGCTATTCTCCGTGGAAAGGAAACTTAACAGGATTTAACGCAACTCTAGAGACACCATGAAATAAAGAGATTGATTAATGGATCTAAGTAAAAAACTACAGACCCTAATGGAAAAAAGGTCATGTCACAAAGAGGAGATAGCTTAGCACGTAATTTGTTTTCTCTCCTGCCCTTCATTATTGTTATGGATTGATCACTATTCAGGCTTTTTCTACCAAGAAGCCAAAAATTAGTCACACCAGGTATAACACATTGGGAATGGATAACAGCAGTTGCAGGCATATTGGTAACCTGAATATTTTCTTTCCTCCCTATTCTTTCTTTAAAAAAATAATTACATATGGCAAAGCATTTCCAGAATAAGAGTAAAAAATGGTTTCACTGAGAGGCAAATGCATGCCTGTATTCCTGGTGAATTCACATTAAACTCCATGGATTATATGAACGTCAATTTCTAGGCTTAGACAATATACCCTATTTGTGTGAGACTATGGCTTGGCAATGGCCTGGAGGACTGGTTCATTGACCCACCCTATATGTTTCTGTGTAACATCTCATGAATCTATAATTATTTCAAAATAAAAGTTTTTTTTTAATCTAAAATTACTCCATATTGAAAAGATTTTGAAATCACTGAAGCTATATATAATGGTGGGAAAAAGACACACATACAAACACACTTTAACTAGTTACAGTAAAACTTATAAATATCAAAGAAAAAGAAAATATTGGAAGCCCCTAGCAGGCAAGCAAGGATTATTCAACGATAAAAGAAGGAAAATCACATTAACATCATGCTTCTCAATAGCACCAGAGCATACAAAGGACAATGAAAGCAATATTTTGAAGCTGTAAGGAAAGGGGAAAAAAACAAACCAACCTAGAATTAGTGTCCAGCTAAACTATTGCACAACGATTGAATCCATGTGCCATAATTTAGTAATGTACTACAACTATGTGCCATAGTTCTAGGCATGGGGGATAACACAATGAATAAAATAAACCAAAATCTCTTATTCCATCCTTCTCTACCATTGTAAATGCTATTTCAACAATCTGCAATTGTCTCTAGCTTTCCCAACCACTCAGAAAGTCATGTTTAGGGACACCTGAGTGGTTCAGTTGGTTAAGCCGCTGCCTGAGGGCTCAGATCATGATCCCAGGATCCTGGAATCTAGCTCCATATCAGGTTCCCTGTTCAGTAGGGAGCCTACTTCTTCCTCTGCCTGCTGCTCCCCTGCCTGTGCTCATGTTCTCTCCCCCTTCACCCCTCTTTCTCTCAGGGACAAATAAATAAAATCTTAAAAAAAAATCCATGTTTACACCTTCCCTTTCCTTTGATGACCCAGGCTCACTACTAGAGCTTAAAAAAAGCCTTTCTCAAGAAACAAGAAAGGTCTCAAAAACACAACCTAACCCTACATCAAAAGGAGCTAGAGAAAGAACAGCAAAGAAAGCCTAAACCCAGCAAGAGAAGATAAATCATAAAGATCAGAGCAGAAGTCAGTGATATAGAAACCAAAAGAACAGTAGAACAAATCAATGAAACTAGGAGCTGATTCATTGAAAGAATTAAGAAGATTGATAAACCCCTGTCCAGACTTATCAAAAAGAAAAGAGAAAGGACCCAAATTAATACAATCATGAATGAAAGAGGAGAGATCACAACCAACACCAAAGAAATACAAACAATTATAAGAACATATTATGTACAACTATATATCAGCAATTTGACAATCTGGAAGAAATGGATGCATTCCTAGAGACATATAAACTACCAAAACTGAACCAGAAAGAAATAGAAAACTGAACTGACCCATAACCAGTAAGGAGATTGAAGTAGTCACCAAAAATCTCCCAATGAACAAGAAGAGCCCAGGGCCAGATGGCTTCCAAAGAGAATTCTACCAAACATTTACAGAAGAATTGACACCTATTCTGAAACTGTTCCAAAAAATAGAAATGGAAGGAAAACTTCCAAACTCATTTTATGAGCATTAACTTGATCCCAAAACCAAAGACCCCATAAAAAAGGAGAATTACAGACCAATATCCTTGATGAACATGGATGCAAAAATTCTCACCAAAATCCTAGCCAATGGGATACAACAGTACATTAAAAGGATTATTCACCATGACCAAGTGGGATTTATTCCTGGGCTGCAAGGTTGGTTCAATATCCAAAAATCAATCAATGTGATATAATACATTAATAAAGGAGAGAACAGGAACCATATGATACTCTTAATAGATGCTGAAAAAGCATTTGACGAAGTACAGCATTTTTTCTTGATCAAAACTCTTGATCTTGAAGACGTGGTATGTGTGTATATATATATACATACATACATACATAAAATGGAATACTATGCAGCCATCAAAAACCCAAAATCTTGCCATTTGCAACAATGTGGATGGAACTAGAGGGTATTATGCTAAGCAAAATAAGTCAATCAGAGAAAGACAATTATCATATGATTTCTCTGATATGAAGAATTTGAGAGGCAGGATGGGAGGTTGTGGGGGGTAAGGAGGGAAAAAATGAAACAAGATGGGACTGGGGAGGTAGACAAACCATACAAGACTCTTAATCTCAGGAAACAAACTGATGGTTGCTGGGGGGTGTAGAGGGAATAGGGTGACTGGGTTATGGACGTGGGGGCGGGTATGTGCTATGGTGAGTGCTGTGAATTGTGTAAGACTGATGATTCACAGACCTGTACCCCTGAAGCAAATAATACATTAAATGTTAATTTTTAAAAAATGGAGAACTGAGCCTGTGGCCAAGGCTGGAGCTTTCCTTGACCATTGGGTCATGGCAATCTTAACTGAAGAACTGTGGCTAAGTCTGGAAGTAGACTTAAAGAGAAATAGCTGTGGCTTGTGCAATGATGTTAATCATTCATCTCCATGAACAATGTTGCCTGGGCTTCTGGAGTTTTTAGCAAAAAACTCCAGAAGCCCAGGCAACATTGCACAATAGTTTTCTTCTATTTCAAGTAGAACTTGTTGTTGCATTTGCTCTTTTTTATAATTATTTAAAATGATAGTTTTTGCAGCTCTATGTGGCTTACACATACTGCAAGAATGTTGTCATAAAAAAACAAAGGGCATTACTTGACAAGATTTGTTCATCAGAAATTTAGGAGAGAAAAGGCATCCAATGGAGTTGTAATGTCTTAAAAGTGAAAGGCTCCAGGATGGTTAAGGACTGAATACTTAAATCTGGTTATTTGATTTGTATTTCTGTTTTTATATGTATTAGCTATTTGTATTTGGACACAATGAAGAAATTGAAGGCTATAGTTTCCTCAGCAGTAATAAGGATGGTCTTTGTAATCCACTGTAGCAGTAAAATTGCTGAGTATTTGAACACTGTGGAATATCTAATTCTGTACATGACATGCACTATTAACACTACATCTTAATCCACTATTAGCTTTTCCATTCTATTAATGATTGAGCTGGCTGAACATTTGCTACAAGTTCATGAAAGTCATTAATTAGATGGTGTGATAACAAAACCAAACATCTGAACAACAGAAGCATTTAAATTTAAAAACAGGTTTAAAGCTATGAAAAATAAACTGCCAAAACTACACAGAATATATTAAAAAATACCCATGTAATTACTGATAAAGTAAATAATATTTTATCATATTTTTCTTAGATCTCTTTTAAAAAGAGATGAAACTACAGATTTATGGAATTTGACCTTCTACCTCTTTCCAGATACATTTCCTTCCTCCCTCAATCTGCATGGAAGAACTATATACAGGATGCACTTTTTTAAAAAAATCTTTTCCCTGATATGCTTTAACCTTTTTCCAATATATGTTTGAATATATAGAAGTTATACTGGTTTGGGGGAAAAAAAGTATCTTCCAAAATACTAGCATTTTTGCTATTCTAAAAGGAATTTTTCTACAAACGAGCTTTGTTTTGTTTTCAAAACAACTGCACTGTGTTCCTACAGAAAATATATAATACGAGAGTTATAACAAGGGTTTCTTCTCACTATTGTCTGTCTTTATTGCTTCATATATGGCCATAATATCCTCATACTATCAACTAATAATGACTAAGAATCTGCTTTATGTTCAGGGTAATGTTATCTAGCCTTTTATAGGAAAGAAAATATGCATTTTCTCAAGATTTACACTACTTTGTACAGTAAGACTTCATTTGCTGCAATCTCTGAGGCACTAAGAATCCACAGATCTACTTAAATATACAGATTAATTGGTGTTTCTTTGTTTGCTTGTACAACCTTATTACCCCTTTGTAATAGATTTTACCAGAAAATGAAAATTATAGTTTTTTAATGTTGAGAAATACACTCTTAATTTTAGTGTTAGGGCAGAGTTAGCCTAGTGTGGCTTTTACAGACAAAACTGACAGTTGGTTATATTCTTTGACTTGTTACTATTCCAAAACAATAAATTTTATTTTCATACTTCAGAAGTTATATTTTCTAACCTTGACCAAAATGTCCAGTTTTATACTTGACCTCAGGATTCTTACTTCTGTTTCCAATCAAAGAAAGTATTTTCTGTCCTCACTTCCATTATAGAGCCACTGTGTGAGACAGTCAACATAATTTACTTATTTTCCAACAAAACCTAGTTGAACTTATTGTTAGTCAATACGTGCCTATTACATTACTTGTATTATATGTCATACTGGAGTGCTCTTCTCACTCCGCTGTAGAAATATCCTGCTTTATCTTGGGTTGTGGCTCTGCTCATTAACTGAACAGTACTTGATCATTTATTATAATGATATCTGGTTTCCAAGCAACACTTTTTTGAAGTTGAAATTATATTAAATACCTCTGTATATAGCAATATCTTGACTGCTAGTTTTTGTGTTTATCTAATTAGAAGTGTCAAATATAGATCACATTATAAAATAATTTTATATTAACTTATAAAGAATTTTATGTTAACTTAAAAGGAAGAATAAGATTTTAATAATGAGGAGTCAATTAGAAACACTATAAACAAGAGTGGTTTCAAAATATACATTTGTTAAAAAACTGGGAAATTTATAAAAACTATAAAATTTCCTTTGAAATACTTAAAATATCAACATTGCTATTATTATTGACACTGGCATTGTTACTAAAAGTGCTAATTTTAAAAACTTGGGTCTAATCTATAAAAGAACAGGCATCCAGATGGTCAGTGAGGCAGACTAAGTACTCTTCTGAGCCTAAAACAATTCTCAGATGAACAACCCAAAATGGAAGTATTCATAAGTTTTCAAACACACTAAGAATATTTGAGAAAATTCATATCTGAGCCATTTATTTTCATCAAATCTTGTTGATGTCTCTAATACACACGCTAACATGTTTCAGTGTTCATATCAGCATGTTTTCTTTTAAAGAAATAGGGGTATATAAATAAAGAATAGCATATATAGGTCTTAAAAAATTCTTCAGCTCACAGCATGAAATGCCTAGAAACTTTGGACTCAAGTAAGTTCTCCTTTAATCCATCCAACTTCAGAGTCTCCACATCCTTGCATCTTAAAAATTTCACACTTGCACCTTTGGATGACTACATCCTAGTCTTTGAAGTGGTATTACTAGGGTAATCTATGTGGGACCACTGGAAATAAGTGTGGATCTCTGAAGTTATGGGAAGGCATAAAGAAGTCAGGGTTTTAATAAAACAATATTAATGAAACATGCAGAAACAGCTTTATGCAAAAACAATCAGACACACTTTTAATCTCTCAGAAGACTCTACACCTACATGATTATCCTTCATCTCATTTCCTTTTCATAAGACCATTTCTTATTTCATTATTAGAAGTTAAGTCTTTAACTAAGATGAAAAGTCCAAAATTTCACCTTCTCTGGAGGACTGACTCACTTTATGCAAAAGACTAATAATGACAGAAAAGATTTCAGATATTCAAAGCAATTCCCAGTGGTGCAGTCTCAAGATTGAGAAAGCTGTTTTTGAGCAAGTGGGATGTCTAAAATTCCATGTCAAAATACTTGTACTAATATTTGCATTAGTACAAATAAAACCATGTTTTATTTTTTCATTTGGCAAATGTACTCATGTTTCTAAATTCCTTTTTACACTTTTATTTATATTCTTTTGAGGTTGCAAGCAAACTATTTCATTCATGATTAATGACACCAGTTTGTATCATTAGGCATATGCACACTAAACCACACATAAATTGGAAATAGAAGCAAGTGAAAGTAAATTGAAATAGAGGAATGTGAAATACTGCTGAAACATTAATATATATCAAGTTATTATCTGGTTATATAAAAAGGTATTAAAATATATTAAAACCACAATTCCTTTGTTGATAGTACCTTTTAACAGTATAACTGATCAGCCAGTGGCCAAAAAAACCCCCCAAAAGTTGAATTCTTTGAAAATCAGAGAACAAGAACAAAATAAAACAAAGCCCCTCTTTAGCCAGAAACCAAAGTTAAACTTAGTTGGTGATTATAGAAATAACTGAAGTAGATCTAAATCCTTGACAGTCAAGAGTTATATAATGGGCACTGAAAGTACGCATAGATAGCATAGATATATAAATAAAATTGGTAAAAAGCCTTATGTTACATTAATATAATTCAAACAAATTTTCTTATTTTTAAACAATGGCACATTAAGGCCTTTCTGTAAAAGGGTAATAAGTTATTGATTAGTATTGGGCATTTAGTATAGGCCAGCCTGAGCTAGACATTGCACTACAGCATAGCAGGTGGAAATGTAGTTCAGAAAAGAACATTTTTCTTGCCTTTGAGAACATCTCACTTATTTAATCTGCAGGACAATTTGTTCCCCCAAAATGAGTGCTTAAATTCACTTATCTTAAAACGAGAGGAGTCTTTCTTTAAAATAATAAGAACTAACATTTACTGAGTGCTTACTATGTGCCCCTAAATTTATAATCCTCTGGATATTTCAAAAATGAGGTAATAATTGGGACCAAAGTTAGTCTTCCATTTTGTAAGATAAAGCAAAAGTTCAATAAATGCTAAATGAATTTGGATATTGATAGAAAAGTTGGGCCTTACTGATGTTTAAAAAACAACAAAAACAACAACAAAATAAAACAAAAACCAAAAAAACTTACTATGGCCCTTTTTTAGTAAAATAATGAAAAAGATTATTACATTGTGAATATTTGTTCTGTTTAGGATCAGTAAGAATTCACTATTCTAGGCTTGATGTAAGTTATAGTATCTATTTACTTGCCATTTGTTAGCTAGAACTTACTGCTCTTTGCAACTGTCTGACAATGGGTTATTCTTTATAATGCAGCTCCGTGGAGGGAAGGGCTTTTCTTTTTTTTTTTTTTTTTTTAGTAACTAATATTTTCACAGTTCAGACTAATATTTATTGAATTCATGCATAAACATTATTGAGCTGGCTACTCAGCGGGAAGATACATCTTACTTTCTGGATCAGAAGGAAGGCATTTTGCCCATCTTGACAAAATGTTGTGCCATTACTTAGATTTACTGACAGACAGCTAATTAAAAACTCAAGCCCAACACCTAGTTAATTACCAACTGTCTCTCATGGAGTAATCCCAATTACAAACAAAGTTTCATTCTTTGCTTGTCCTAGTTTCTAGCAAATCCACTGTGGGCTCTGCACTGTCTTGTGCCACATAACCAATGTCTTATCAGTACCCTTATCCTTGCAGTATGCAAAGATCTGCTAATCATACTTCTAATTAGCAAAATGCCCAATTCTTTCCTATTGGACTTTGTATTATTATAATGATCAGATTCACAATAAAAATCTTTAATTTGGATCTCCACTGTTTCTTGTAATAGAGTACTCTACTTGTCAAATAGACATTTGAAGATCTGGCCCACAAAACTTAATGTTTTATATACATAGATATCTATCTACCTATCTATATAATTTCTACATGTTTTTATTTTCCTTTCATATACTTATGAGGTGCTTTAATCTCTTAGCTTAATTATTTTGCAGCTCCTATCTCTTGACCTCATTTATGTCTGTACTGAAATGTTAACTCCTAAAACAGGGGCTCCCCGACCACACTATTTCTTATAGCAAGAGGATCACTATTTACGCCATTGTCTTACTGCATTCCACCACTCTTCCCAATTTTTTTCCTACCTGAAATCATAATAGCTATTTATTTGTGTACGGATTTCTTCCTTAAAAAAAGGAAAGTTGCACAGGGTAAGGAAATTTTCCTGAGTATGTTGTTAGGGCTGTTTCTGACTTCTCATTAGCTCAGGGTGGGAGGCACATCCTTGTCCTCAGCTGAAAGGTAATAAGTACCTATTTAAAGGAACAGGAAGAGGTCCAGGCAACAACATATTGCCCTGACATAAGATCTCACAAACAACCCCAGCAATCATCATACCACTCTTAGCAATAAAATAAAATATGAAATAAAGCTACACCTAGCACCTATCTGTTTATTAGCAATAAGATCAGAATGATCCCTAACATTACCATTCCTGGCTCTTATTAAAAAATATGGACTAGAAATGCAGCGCACTAAAAACATCACATAATTTCAGAAATGAAAAGCTAAAAAACAAAAAAGCCATTCTGCAATACAGAGCCATCTGGAAGGGGCAAACAGCTAAGGCTTTAGTTCTTGATTTCTTAGTGGTAAGCATGCTGCCCTGGGCAACTCTTCTCTTCCCAGTTTTTTTTTTTTTTAAGATTTAATTTTATTTATTTGATAGAAAGAGACAGCAAGAGAAGGAACACAAGCAGGGGGAGTGGGAGAGGGAATAGCAGGCTCCCCACAGAGCAAGGAGCCCGATGCGGGGCTTGATCCCAGAAGCCTGGGATCATGACCTGGGCCGAAGGCAGACACTTAACGACTGAGTCACCCAGGTGCCCACTCAGTTTTATTTTTGTCACCTATCTCTTATAAGCTTCACAATCTAGCCAGCTTTTTGTAGTTACTTAGGAACATATTATTCCAGTTTAAAAACTGTGACTATCAGAATACAAAATTCAAAATATGTACTTTTTTTCTTTTAGTGAGAGAGACAGCATGCATGAGAAGGAGGGGGTATAGGGGAGGGGCAGAGAGAATCTTAAGCAGGATCCATGCCCAATGCAGAGCCTAACCAGGGCTCCATCTCCCGACCCTGAGATCATGACCTGAACTGAAATCAAGGTCTGAAGCTTAACTGACTGAGCCACCTAAGTGTCCCATAAAATACATTGTTAAATAAGCAAGAAAATGCAGTTATAATTGAAGCATTAGGATCATCAATGCCTTTAAAAGCAGGACTTCTTGTCCTTATGATAATGGCTCTTAGAAGCTCATATATTCTTCTTAGTTGGCAATTTGTTCTTATGCAAGTGCCCTATCTTGCAAATTGTCACTGGTTTTTACAGAGTGACCAGTCACAATATGCCTTCAAAATATATAGATTTAAACTATATCCCAACTCAGATTTATTTCATATCCCTGAATATAATTATGAGTATGGACATAGCCACTGAATTTTGGGGTCATTTACCTTACCTTATAATTAGTTTTTAAGAAAAACTTAAATGCAAATGAATGCAGACATCATTATTGCTTCATTTTAGCTAATGTACTTGATTATTCAAATTTAGATTCCTTCTTTCCTCCAGAATGAACTCTTAAGTCCCCTTCCTACGAGCATGATCTAAAAATTGTCTCAAAATAATGTCATGTGGGAAAAGTAACAAAAAGACTTTTGCTACCTTCTCAGATTTTCATCAGATTCTCTGAATACAGAATGAATTTTAATGATATCAGTTTTTCCTCTATCTCTGCTTTATTTGTTGCATAGCATGAATCACTTTCCAAAATTATTCTATCTATTCATTTATATATATTTTTGTCTGCTTTCTATTGGAATATGAGCCTCTTGAGTTCATGGATATTTTCTGTCTAGTCCACTTTTTATCCCATGTATATATAACGGTATGTAACATCTAATTACAAAAGAAGAATCAAAGAATATTAAGGGTTTGATGAATTATATACAGGAGCATGTTTCAGATTTTGTTCTTTTATACAGATGATATGCATACAGGGGCATTTATTTCAACAATTTTTATTGACTCAGTCACTTGAAAGACATTTATTGAGCCCCTTTGAATTCTTTACACTTTCATTATTTTGAACTAAAGGGTACAACTTCATAATAAAATCTGTATTCATTCTTTTAATATTTTAGAAATAAACTTGAGAAGTAGATCTCTCCAAGGTTGTATTTTCATCAGAAAATCAAGTGGTATTATTAATATATTCAATCAAACACTGTTGACTAGAAAGGCAAATCTGGGTAGTAATTCACGCTTTTCACAAATAATTTCTTTTAATATGCAGGTACATAAGATAGCACTTATTTGTCTTACTGACTTCAGATCAAGTCATAGGGTTTTCTTTAGTCAAGGAAAAATGAACAGAAGTGATGTATGCCCCTTTCAAGAATAAGATCTAGGAGCTGGTACATGCTTTAACATGCTCCCTCCAAAAAACAATTGATACTGTAAAAATCATTTTATGTTAATATATAGAAGCCCTTAACCTAGTCTACCAATATCTGTGGGGGCACTAAGATACTTTCTAAAGAAAGGATAACAAAATTACAGAAGAGAAAGTATAAAGTGAAATATATATATGTATATATATATGTTTTAAGTGTAACTATTCTTCAATTTCTTTTTCTTTTTGAAGACCTATTATTGCAACACCTTATACCATAAGCATAAGCATATATATGTTCAAAATTAGCTTCCCAAAGCAGAGGAGCTGCTTATTAAATATAAGAAAACTTCCCATGAATTTTTTATTGTGTCATTTTGCTAAGACATGGGTCTCTGGGAATAAATTTTAGAGCATTTAAAAAAAAAAGAGTTACAGGGATATACATTAAAGTTATTTTACATTATAACATGAAACATGAAACTTCCTTTAGATTTTGTTCTTAAATTGTCCCATTTCCATTTCCTTGAAAATATTACATTAAATATGTGCCTGCATTCATCTCAATAGCAGTTCATTTTCCTGAATATGAACAAATATGAACAAACATATTTAAGAATATTTTCTTAACATATTGGATTGAGAAACAAATATTCATTTGTTTTGACATAAGATTTTCAAGATTTTACTTATTTATTTGATAGACAGAGATTATGAGTAGTCAGAGAGGCAGGCAGAGAGAGAGGAGGAAGCAGGCTCCCCGCTGAGCAGAGAGCCTGATGTGGGGCTCGATCCCACAACCCTGGGATCATGACCTGAGCCGAAGGCAGAGGCTTTAACCCACTGAGCCACCCAGGTGCCCCTTGACATAAGATTTTCAAAAGACAACAAGTACATAAGTAGTGAACATCTTCTTCATCTCTGCCATTTTGCTTCCTTCCTTCCCCCAATCTACATTTAATCATCAAATCCTCCTGATGTTGCCACAACAATTTCTCCTCAATCACCAAGGCAGCAGCACTGGTGTGGGTAGTTATATATCACTTGAAATAAAACATAGCTTTCATTCTCTTCTGTCCCTCTGGATTTTGTACCACAGTAATGATCATTTGACTCCTCTATTTTGGCTCTTTCTTTGTCTCCCCACTTCTCTCAAGGTAAGTCTAACTTCTTTGGAACAGTTCATATGGCCCTTCATGTCCTTGGTCTCTCATATGTCCAGCTTGATCTTTTCCTTTTCTTTTGCACTATGGTCCAGATATATTGCTTTATTTTCAGTTCTCTAAATTTACCATGCTGACTTTATACGCAGGAATGTGTTAATTCCCTCCATCCCTTGATCTGGGTAACTTCTATTCACCCTTCCCATGTACGTTTGCTATTACTTCTGTCAGCATTCTTCACTTCCCAAAGTTATCTTAGGTTTCCCTCCAATGTTTTCCCACAATATCTTATATCCACATCTATCATCATACCTATCAAACTGTTTGTAATTGACTGGTTATCTATCCCCTGAGGACAAGAACTATCCTCCCACCTACCCATCCCCAACCCTTTGGCAACTCACAAATATTTGGCAGAGTCCTTCATATATTATTTCAGTTTAAGTACACACTTGGTTGATTACATGAAAGAATTCTTTCTTATGAGTGACCTCTTTATAAACTGACATGAGATATAGACTGTAGATTTAAGCATTCATTTACAATAAAGCCTAACCCTATTTTGTCTAGTCTAATTTATTTAAGGCACAGCAAAGATGCTATTCTTGCATTCGTATTTTAATTTATAAGCTTAACTGTGTTTGTGCGAAGGAGCAGTAAGAGGTGAGCAGACACAGAAAGCTTATCATAATGGAGCTCTGGGCTGCCTAGCCAATCTCCTTTCCAACCAAATCCCATCACTTTACATTCTAATGATTCATAGATGCACACAGAGTTTCACAGCAGTAAAGCATAGAAGTTGAGAAAAGAGCCTTCAAAATTAGTTAAACAAGGTTAATATTCCAGTTTCCCAAAGTCCTCTTTCTCTGCAGAGTATGGGTATATAGCTTAACATTTGTAAGATTATGTCTGCACCTAACCAAGAGTGATCCTAATTTCACGGGAATTTTTGGTGTTTAGTATTATTATTTTGGCATATTTTTCTAATTTATATTTCTGTTTATTCTGAAACCAGTTACTTTATTTCTTCCTCATTTACCATTAAAAAAGCAAAAACAGGTATTCATATCATGCCATAATTGAATAAATTATAAAATAACAAACTGAGGAAAAGATTTCCAAAGTCAGAAAGGTTTGCCTAAAATATAGACACTGCAAGTGGAAATGCAGATGTATCCTCAAATACGGAAAAGATTAAAGGAATAAAAATATAATATTCAATTATGTGGGCATAGACATATAAACACAGAAGTATATAATTTGAATTAAAATATGAATAACAACTAAAGTTAATAAAAAGAGGTATTAAATTTCAATAAGAAATTATTACAAGAGAAGTGAGGAAACAAGGTGAAAGTCTACCATTTAAAAATGAAGAAGAAGGAGAAGGAAGAGGAAAGAAGAAAAAGATAAAGACACAAGGCTCAGATAATAATAGTCAGCTGAATTACACTTGTCAGACTCCACACCAAATGGGTTAGGGTCAAATCCCAGTTTCACCTCTGATTTAACTCTCTGACCTTGGATGAGTTACTTAACCTCACCCTTTCTTCATCCTTAACATAGAATACAGTAATGTCTACCTCATTATGTTGATTAAATAATTAAATATGGCAGTATATAGGGCACCTAGAATATTATCTGACTGTATGGTCTACATACTTCAGGAACAGCTGGTGAGAATAAGTAATGACCATGCTACTCAAACTACTGCCTTCAAATTCCTACTCAGTCTCCTGCTCTATCTCTTCAAAAATGGTTTCCAGGACTTGGAGTCCCCTAAGGCAACTTAAACACTTTATGATATTTTGCATCCCTTGGTTGAATTTTTTGAAATAGAATAGAAAATTGTAAAAACCAGGCAAGCCATTATCAAGCAACTGTAAAGCAGTAGATATTATGTAATATTTTAAAAATCTGTCATGTTCAGCACTTATTATTCAAAGGTAAATAGTTTGTTCCAGCCACTTGAATTAAAATATTTTAACTGCTGAAAACTAATCAGGTTTTTGTTATGAAAATGGCATAAAAATATGTATGACTCCGTATTTTCAGACAACTTAAGAAACTAAACTGAAAATGATAAAGCTAAAGTGATGTTAATTTATAATTAAAAATGAAAAGAAGTAATAGAAAATGGTTACCAATTCAAGATGATTTTGACAATCATTCATTCTTGAAATTTGAGGGAATGGTCACTTAGGAGTTATGTCAGTGTTTCAAGCTGGTCACATTCCTTCGTGAAGCACTGAGTTAGTCATTAGGAAACTACCAGATGTAAATTTTAGTTCATACATACCATAATTAAGTAATTTAATACCTCACTGATAGGTTTCTTGTAAAAAAAAAAAAAAAACAACAAAACTTGGAAATATATACAAATATAAGCCTAAGGAACTGTGTATATCTTTCCCGGAAGAAGCAAAGAAAACATTTGCATTTGAGTTCTCATTCTACCAGGTAAATCATCAAGATCAACTGTGGACTAATATTTTTAATAATCACTGGTGTTAGAGACACAGCAATCCAGGCGTAAGAAGAGGATACAACTCTGGTTGGAACCCACTTATAAGTTACCCATTATAAGATGTGCATTTCAAATTCATTTATTCCACAAATGGTGTTGAAAAGCATATGCCAAGCTCTGTGCTTGAAAGAGCATTTACCCATCCATTTTATATTGAGATCATATAGGAATCTTAATGATAAGAAAATGCCAAAAGATGAAAATGGAATCTGATCTTAGTCTCTTCAATATAGAAGGGCAATATAAAACAGTGGTTCTCAAAGTATGGCTCTGAAACAGCTTTATCAAGATCACACAGGAGGTTGTTAAAAATACAAACAGTTGGGCCATACCCCAGACCCACTTAATCAGAAACTGTGGAGGTGGGGCCCAGCAACTGTTTTTCCCAAGTACAATAGGTGATTCTGATGCAAACTTAAGTCTGAAAACCACTGCTACAACACAAAGAAAACAGTATGTTCAGTTTATTAATAGATATAGTAAAGAGAGTACAAATATAGAGTAAAAATTCACATATAAATCTGAATTCAAACAACTCGCATAGTGTTAAAGCCATAAAAAAAGAAAATGAAGCCCAAGTGTTCTCAATAGATGAATGGATGAAGAAGTGGTATATATAAAAGGAATATTATTCAGCCATAACAAAGAATGAAATCATGCCATTTGTAACAACATGGATGGAGCTAGAATGTGTAATGCTAAGTGAAATAAGTCAGTCAGAGAAAGACAAATACCCATATGATTTCACTCATATGTGAAATTTAAGAAACAAACAAAAAAAAAAACGAGCAAAGGAAAAAAGAGAGAGAGACAAACTAAGAAACAGACTCTTAATTATAGAGAACATACTGATGGTTACTAGAGGGGAGGAGGGTGAGGGATAGGTAAAACTGGAGATAGGGATTAAGGAATACACTTGTAATGAGCACTCGGTGTTGTATGGAATTGCTGAATCACTACATTGTATACTTGAAACTAACATAACCCTGTATATTAATTACACTCTATATAAATAAAAAGCTTAATTTAAAAGACTCTTAATCCAAAGTACACTCTCCATTTCAAATTCTGATATTTTTTTTCCCTTAAAAGTAGGTGAAGGGATGCCTAGTGATTCAGACAGTTAAGAATCTGATGCTTGATTTCGGCTTGGGTCATGATCTCAGGCTCGTGAAATTAAGCCCCGTATCAGGCTCTAGTGCTTGAGATTCTCTCTCTACCTCTGCCCCTCCCCACCCTGTGTTTTCACTCTCTTTCTCTAAAATAAATAAGCCAACCTCAAAAAAAAGTTGAATAAATGACTGCATTCCACTGAACTTTATAATCCTAGTCATTTAAGACTATGAATATATATGTATATATATATGAATATATATATAATACATCTATATATCTGTTGGATAGTTTCTTTGGGAGCAAATTCTTAGAATCCATAATAACCATGTATTTACAGACTGTAGGAGATGCAATTTAGACATTTAAGAAGTGTTCTTTTGGGGCGCCTGGGTGGTGCAGTGGGTTAAAGCTTCTGCTTTCAGCTCAGGTCATGATCCCAGGGTCCTGGAACCTAGCCCCGCATCGGGCTCTCCGCTCAGCGGGAAGCCTGCTTCCTCCTCTCTCTCTGCCTGCTTCTCTGCCTAGTTGTGATCTCCCTCTGTCAAATGAATAAATAAAATCTTAAAAAAAATCTTTTGGGACGCCTGGGTGGCTCAGTTGGCTAAGCGACTGCCTTCGGCTCAGGTCATGTTCCCAGCATCCTGGGATCGAGTCCCACATTGGGCTCCTTGCTCGGCAGGGAGCCTGCTTCTCCCTCTGCCTCTGCCGGCCACTCTGCCTGTGCTCGCTTGCTCTCTTTTCCTCTGTCTCTGACAAATAAATAAATAAATAAATAAAATCTTAAAAAAAAAAGAAGTGTTCTTTTATCCAAAGAAAGATATCAATCAGGTTTCTCTTCTTAATAAAGTACTAATTCAAATGGACAACCTGGATAGGCTAGGGTAATTTAATTTGACTTGTAATCAGTTGACCTAGGAGTAACATTAAACCCACTAGATTTTTTTTTTATTCCATCGCCCCCTTAACTTAATTACCTTAAAAAACCAACACTGGTTTGTCAGTATTTTTTTTAATTCTAGGCCTTTTTAAACTTTTAAGAGGTATTTGAAAGTACAAATACCACCCTCCCATCACATTCACACATTCTTTCCTTAGTTTCCCTGATACAGCAGATTTTTCTACCTCACAGTTATTTCTTTTTCACTGGAACCTTTATCCTTGCTGTGTTCATGCAGTAAATTTATGTTCTCTACATTTCTGCTGCCTTCAGTTCTTGAGTCTAATGCTTCTGACCCATAAGCTAACATATTCGAAGGGAAGTATTCACTCAAATTCTAGTAGCATGATCCCAACCAGGCTCCCTTTATTTGGTTTATGTTCACTATCATTCAAATTTAACAAGTCCAATTTAAAAATCTGATCATTCTTGCAAACTTTGATTCAATATCTTACTTTTGTCAATAATTTAACACTCTTTCACTCCAAAAGTCTTTTTTTTTAAGATTTTATTTATTTATTTGACAGACAGAGATTACAAGTAGGCAAGAGAGGGAGGCAGGGAGAGAGAGGAGGAAGCAGGATCTCCGAGGAGCAGAGAGCCCGATGCGGGGCTCGATCCCAGGACCCTGGGATCATGACCTGAGCCGAAAGCAGAGGCTTTAACCCACTGAGCCACCCAGGTGCCCCCAAAAGTCTTTTTGAGATTGCTTATTTTCCACTACATTCAGGGTCAAGAAAATTCTCCTGAGCAGTATTACTACACAAAACGAAATCTGTACAAAGGGCCACACACTCAGAAAAACTCTTCAAAAGGTAGCTGGAATTTTTCAAGACAAAGTACTCCTATTTACAAAGCCTTTCACATCAAAGGCCCATGGCTCATCAGGGTCTCTCAAATTTATTATATTTATTCCTCCTAGCAAATACATTGTGAAGTTAGCATTTATGGGAGTACATGAAGAGTATATGTGCGGTATCCTTGATTTGGAAGATGGAAATAACCACTTTTTATGAACTGGCTTATGGCTTATTTCTTTTCCAGAGCCAAAGAGACCATTAACAAAATGGCTTCTTTAACTTTCTGCCTCCTGCTTTCTTCTTCCTCTATATATTTGATGATTTCCAGAACTTTCACTAAAGAGATTGAAGTAAATGGAAGAGAACAAAGGTCACTGTACTTTTAAAAATCGTTTCTCAAAAATTAAATCAATATTCAAGTTTTATTTCAACATTTTCTTAATTCAATTTTTCTATCTTTCCCCTTCACAACTCTAATCTAAATCTTACTCAACCTTCCTTCAAAAGTGCCTAACTTTTTCTCTGCCTCTATTGTAGTATCACTTAATATACTATATATGATATGATCAGATTAGTCTACAGAAGATGCTGTTTTATTCATGATTTAAGACTATACAATGAATCCAGATTATCTATCAATTCTCCACAGACTTCCCTGGGCTGGCATTAAATGCCCTATGTCAGACAGTTCCTCCAAACAGCTCTCTCAACAAAATCTGTCCACCTGGCTTCAGTCAATCATGTCATTGCTCTAATCTCACTTACTTCAGCATCTGTAGACTGCTAGTACTTTTCCTTATTCAAGTTGCTAAAGCATAAAAAGTCATCCCCCATGACCAACCAATTATACTGCTGGTTCCTTAAAATTTTCTGCTTCTATAAACACATTAAACTAGGTACTTAGCAATATTAATAACCACAATGTCACCCATATAGTCATTTGCATATATAATAAATTTATAAATTTTAATTACTAGGATCTACTATGAGGCCTTTACTTAAAAAAATTATTTAATAAAATAACAAAAAATGTTTTAAGTGGAAGGAAAAATAAGCTATGTCTCAGTCACTATAGTCACATGTATGAAGACCGAAACTGAAATTGATAATAAATTCATCTAATAATTATACCGAAAAGTATACTTGCAATTAGTGATTTCATGATTAGTCATTATTAATTATTACTATTTATTAAAAGAAATTGAGTATAAACCTATAAAAACTAACAAACCAGTCTCTACGTTGGTGATCAGGTCTCTTAACCCCACTACCTGGCAGTACTAACCACTTCTATAGCTGTTTCTGTGGCATTTTGTACCTATTCCTATGATAGCACTTGCTTTAACAAGACTCAAAGGGCAATGCTTCCTATTTGAACTCCTGGTAATCACTGTAGGATTAATTTACTTCAAGTTTTATTGACTGACTGTGTGATCAAGTGAATATGATAATCCTAAACATTTTAATATGTCGTAACTCAAAGAGACAGGAACAGTGGCAATTTTATTTTATTCAATAAAACATCCTACTTTCCAAAGGGGACACTCAAAAAGCCACATTCATTGTGCATCTCTTATGGCAGAGCATAAAAATATATAAAACTCTAAAATTCTTTATTATTAGAAACTACAGTTGTGTATGTTTCAATTGTAGCCAAATAATGTTTTTGTTGTTTAAGTATATTCAGATGAGTCAGAAACAGTATCTTAATTCCTTAGATACCAAGGGAAACAGACATTCAAATAACCTTTTCTCTTTGCTGTTAAGCAACAAATGAAGCAAGTAATTGGAGGCTAGTAGCTGTCTAAGGAGATTAAACAATTGCTTAGCTGAGCCTAAAAAATATAAATTAAGGACATTAAGATTTTGAGAAAACTTTTTTCCACACACTAATATTTTTGACTTCACATGATATATTTCTTCTCTTTTTAAGTCTCTTAAAACAGTGCTTCCAGAATGCCAGTCTTTTTTATTTTTCAAATACCCTGCAAAAACTCCTAAGAAAAGTATATAAGCCAACACTCAAATCTGAAGATAATTTTCCTCAAGATATTTAAATATAGACAAAATAGCTTAATTGAAATAATCAACCAATTTCACCAGGAAGCTGGAGAAATGCTGGGTTCAGTCCACCAACTCCATCCAGCTGAAGCTTTAAGAACAAAGCAGTGGTTTTATCACCTTAATTTAAGAGTAGATAAGGTTTCTAATAGTTTCTTGCTTAAAAACAAAATAGGGATCTAGAGAAATGAATCTGTATTAATTTAAAAAAATTAAATTTGTTTTTCAGACTTCATCTAATACAGAAATTTATTACATAATCAGAGCCATGTTCAATATAAAAATGGAGGCGCTCTTCCCTAGCTAACCTACATATTTTGCAGATAGAAGAAATTGTTTAGATATATAGGCTCAAAATAAAAATATAGGCTAAAGTAATATGTCTTTAAAAATAGGAAATATGTGACATTAATTATTAATCCCTTGAAGAAAAGTTGATCTCATAATCAAAGGCATAAATATTAATTATTAGGAAAGAACATCCATATTTTAAACTTATGTTGCTGGGGGTACATTCCTAATGTTGTTTATTTAAATATCATCTAAGAGTGATTATATTCAAAAGATTTTGATTCAGGATTCCAAGATAGCTTGGGAGATAAAAAAAAAGCCATTTGTATGTAATATAAAATCTTCATTACAGTGACCATCAGATCAGAATTCAAGAATTTTTTTTAAGTGCTGGCATCTGATTGTATCTTTAAAAATGTTGATATCTAAATGTACATACCTGAGAAAGGAGACACCTAAATTTTCTAAGATAATATAGAAGAAATAACCTTATTTTACATTAATACCTTTGTTTTCTATTGTTGACCAAGGGGATAGTCTTAAAAAAACTGTATCACTTTCATTGTATCTAGGATGCTTTTGCTCTATTATCCTGAGCTTTGGTGTATAAGGAAATTTTCAAAAGAAATGTTGTCTTTGAGGCTATTTTGCATGTAAAGATTTTTCCATGTAAGGGTTAAGTTTAAAGAACACGGTAGTGGCAAAAACAAGTGGATATACACGTTCTTTCTGTTCTACAAATGACATCCTATTCACATTGGCAGATCCACATGAGGCCATTACTCCTTATTGAGTTCTCCTCAAAATATATATCAAACCTTCTCTCCCACAGCAAGACACAGTATCTGAGTAAAATTACCAGTTAAAATGGAGCATCATAAAAGAGCACCCTAGGAAAAAATAATACTTATTTCTACACATAAAAGAAAATCCTAAGAATAAAGAAACCCAGAAAGAAGCCTGGCAAGGAAAGAGTTAGCCTCAAAAATTGTGTGATAGAGAGGAATTGTTTTCCTGACCAAGGCTTATAACACCGGAAGTATGTTTTCCTCCAGTGGAAGTCATGAATCTCACAAACTTGGAAAGAATAGTATTAGCAGCAGCCTTACTGATCTGATCAAGAAGGCTTTAGACTAAGATTCAAGGTGGAAGAGAAAAATGTGAGTCTATAAAATGGATATTATGGAGGACAACAGGTTTGAAATGAAAATAAGACACAGGTACAAAATGTGCAGAAATTATTTTGTGAAAATCATGGCTTGGAATAATACTTAGGCCTAGGATATATGGCATACCGAATAAAACTAAAAAATAGTAGCCGTGTTAAGGTCTCAAAATGCAGTTTTTTGTTTTGTTTTGTTTTGTTTTGTTTAGTCCTTACACAATTCCAGTGGCTGAGCATAAGAATTGTCACAGATATTCAGGTAAGGAGTGCCCTGCACAGGGGAAGCTGGCCTGTGGGACAAGTGCAGATATATTCCACTCCACATGAAATTGCCCAAGAGGTATCATTATTTTCAATTTCCAGGGTAGGAACCTAGGCTTAGGTATGTTCAGAAACTGGCTCAAGGGTATCTAGCTAAAAAATGATGAGGCTAGACTGGCTAGAATTGCAAGCCAAGTACGTCCGGAATTCATAATTTATAAAAACATAGGGAAAATTATACACAAATAGACACACATATGTAATTTATTCTAAAGTAGCAGGGTATGGGGAAATTATCTAATTTGTTCACAAGGAACAACATAGTGACTGGAAAATGTGTGTCACTGGGTATCAGGGAGTTTTATACTAGTTTTATGATTCAGAAACATTAAGATAGGAATTTATAGGAGATGTTAATGTAGAAAAGGAAAATCTGGAAAGAAGAGAAACTGCCACTGGAAAATAGTGTAGTAATCGTAGCAAAATATAGTGCAGAAAGTTGTTTATTAGTAATAATAACTCGTTTACAAGATGTAAATGAGAAGGACAGGCTTCAATTAGCTGGATCTCTCTTAGGAGGAAGTCTAATTCTACTAAAAATGTATTTGGGGGGAAGACTCTTATGGCAACTACTTTTCTGCTGAATTTGACGTAGAAGGTGAAGATGTTGGGAATGAAAGTTTTAAGGACCATGAGAACAAAGGAAGGGAACAATGAGCAGAGTTGGGAAAATTGTGAAGACCAAAAACAGGTTTAGAGGGAGCAGTGGGCCATTTCCCAGATACTCCAAGAAAATATACCTAAAGAAAGTGAGAAACCAAAGATGAACTCCCGGCTCTATCATTGCAAATAAAACTATAACCAGAAAAAAGGAAAAGACACCTAAAGAAAATAATTTAATTTTACAGGTAGCAATTTGGTATTCAGTTCTTAGGTATTTCAAAAGAGAGATAATACAAGATGAATGTGAATGACCAAATCAAGTGATAAGGACTTAGAAAATGAGTTGATGTGTTTAAAGTCAAGAATGCTCTAAGAAGTTCCAAATATGAAAGATCTAAACATGTTAGCCGTGTTCAGTTAAAAAGAGAGAGAGAGAGAGAAAGAAAAGAAAAGAAAAGAAAAGAAAAGAAAAGAAAAGAAAAGAAAAAGAAAAAGAAAAAAAGATAAGTCCACCAGCTGAAGGAGAAAAAACTGCTAAACTTTCTTGTGTATATTTTCTTTATCAGAGAAGATTATCATCAAATTAGAACAAATAGAACAAACAATTTTGATATGGGTTTAAGATTTACTCAGATATCCTTAGGAACTGAAGTAAATGAGGGATAAAAAGAAAATTTCTCAATGATCCATTGCTGTCTGCTGTGCCTACGACCTGTGAATACTTAGACAAGAAAGTGATGATTACCAAATACCAGGATACATTCACTAGAAAAGGTTTTTGGGTGGTTTTTTTTTTGCTTATTAGACAAGAAGTACAAGAATATTCAACTAACAATTTATCCTAATTTGAATGCTGTATCTTACACAGCCTTTTATTATAACTTCTTGAACAAGGTAGAAAAACACTAGTTTTATGATAATACAACTGAGTGGGTTATTGGTGGTTGATCAATCTTCCTCCAAGCAAATTTTGTCCTCTACTGTGGAAACTCAAAATGCTATTCTGTGATTTCATTAAGGAAGTGGAAAACAACACTTTCTAAATCTGTGGATAATACCAAGTTGTGAGGGGATCAAATAACTCTTGGAAAACATTTTGTTATACAGAAACAGTCACCCCTGATAATCTACTATGTAAACAGGAAACAATGTAAAGACCTACATTTAAATTTCAGAAATATCATTTGCATCAACAAAGGATAACAAGGCTTAAGGATGGTTCATTCGAAAAGATCTATTTTCACGAAAGCCATAATCTTCAGCTACCTTAGGAAAACACTGTACTTGATTGTTTCTGCTAAATTATTTCTATTCTTCAGATACATTAAATTCACTCTTAAAATATCCTCTCTCTATACTTTGAAACCCTTTGATTAAAAATAAGTAAGACTTCTAGCTCCTTAGGAAAAAAGACAAAGAATTATGCAGCACAGGTAAGGGTGAGCACATCCTAAATGTTTATTTCATAGCAAGAATCCAATGTAATTTCTATAGCATATTTCCTGTGAAGGATTTCAGAAGGCTCAAAGGATGTCACTTTAAAATGTCTGCTGGCATAGTAGAAAACTTAAGTTAATTCTAAACATTTGTAGATAACTCAGAACAATTCTATGTAGAGCACGATTATCTTTCATGTGGGAAAATACATTCTGGAATATGCAAAGTGATTAAAAATTTATAGCAACATATCATAATAACAAGGTCTTCACAGAACCACGAACAGAAAAAACAAAAGACTCCAATTAAATTTCTCACCTGCCTGATACCCAACCGGTATGCAACAATCCGATCTACCGCATCAGGATTCATTTGTGTCCACTGTAGACTATAAGAATAAACACGGTGTCTGTTTTGCCACACAGGATTGTAGGTATCGTAATAGAATTCGGGAGCATAGGCCTTTCCTAAAAATAGAAAGAGTGCTTAAATTTGAATCATGACATATGACAGTCAAACATGCTTGTTCTTTTTTGTCCCTTTTACCTCATTCTACCATATGTCCCGGGAGTAATTCTTCTATTTGAAAAGTCATTATTAACATCTAACCAATTTTCTGGAGAATTTTGAAAATAGATGTAAGAAGATTTCCTGGTTGATTAGATGAACAATGTGAGAGGAAGAGAAGAATCAAACTTGACCACAAGTGTTTTGGTCTAAGGAACTGAAAGAATGGAGTTTCCACCAACTGAAGTGAAAAACTATGGGAAGGTCAAATCTGGGGGGAGAACTTCAGAAGTTATTTTTTAACAGTCTGAATGATCTAAACGGATACATCAAGTGGTATATACTAGTCTAGAATTCCGGAGAGGCCAGAATTAGAGCTATAATCTTATTAACAATAAGCATATAGATAGATTTTAAATTTAAAGCTATGAGACTGAAGAGATCAACAAGGGACTGTGAGTAGATAGAGAAGAAGACTAAGGCCTGGGGCACCTGGGTGGCTCAGTTGGTTGAGCATCTGCCCTTGGTTCAGGTCATGATCTCAGAGTTCTGGGATCATGCCCCGAGTTGTGCTCCCTGCTCAGTGGGGAATCTCCTTCTCCCTCTCTCTCTGCCCTTTCTCCTGCTTGTACACTCTCTCTTTCTCTCTCAAATAAATAAATAAAATCTTAAAAAAAAAAAAAAAGGCTAAAGCTTGACCACTGGGGCAATCCAAGGTTAAGAGAGGTGAGAGCAGATAACAACCTCAACAAAGCCTGAGATGGAACAAATCAGCAAATGGGAGAAAAATAAAACTTGTGGTATCCTAGAAGTCAAAAGTAGTATATCAGCAAGTGAATTATCAATTCTGTCAAAAAAAGAAAGTCAGTGAAAATGATAATTTGTGTTTATATTGTGTTTGGTCAATACATTTGAAATTACCCAAACAAAGACTTAACAATGGCATGAGTACTTGGACCAATAACAAAGAAGTCTTTATTCAGATTTTAAGAATATATGAAATGTATATCATGGATATGACATATACAAACCATCTTTTTTTTTCATTTATCAAATTGAAAAGTGCACAGACCATTTGGAAAATAGATCCAACTTCTTGATATTCTGTAATATAGATATTTTCACACTTCCATTTTTTACCTATAAGTATTTATTTATCAAATTAAATTAACAATATCTAAGGAGAACCTATTAAATGACATATAGTATATTGTCAGTGGGGATACAATGAAGTACAGCCTCTGTCCTCATAGAGATTGCTAACATTTCTTAGATTTTTCAAAAGCTTTGTAGTTCTTACCGAATGATGAGTTAATGAGGTGTACATTTATCACTCCTCTCATTCAACATCTTTTCTGTTTTTTTCTTTTATAAAATTAGGTTAAATATTAATGTCCTGCTGGGTTTTTCCTTATGGGTTTCTCTTTGCAGGAAATTCTCTTACCTGGTTTTTCATATTTCTTCCTTAGTCATCTATCACCTAGTGGTTGCAGGAGAGATGGCTCATAAAAATTTCTAACAGATAGTTAAAGGATGGATTTTGCCCACTAAGAATAGAAGTGATAGTCTCTATTATCCCAGAGATGTTCACCAGGAAAAAAATAATATCAGATGAACTGAATTTGAATTTTGGTAAGTTTATTAGTGAATTTAAATACATGGAATTAAGTATCTGAATTTTAGTAACTTTTGAAAAACTCTCCCACTTCAACATTATATGCACTGAAAAAAATGTTCTACGGATACTCATTCAGTTGAATTGAAAATAGACTGAAAGGAGATCTCCTGCATAGAAGGAGATCTCTAGAAAAAAGCCATCACATGCACTTTATTGTTTCTTTTATCTTTTTATGGTATTTTTCCTTATTACTAAGTGATAGCACAAATTCATGCCCACAACACCTAAGACCAAAATCTAGATGAGAGGAAAATAATATTTTGAATAAGGAAGTCAATACCCAAAACGTCATTGATAACTTGTACTTGAGACCAAATGTTATTGAGGATGTGCATTTAATAGTAGCCTAGATAAAGGAGTAGGAGTTTTGATTATAAGTAAGCATCCAGGGACGCCTAGGTGACTCAGCTGGTTAAGCTTCTGACTCTTGATTTCAGCTGAGGTCATGATGTCAAGGTCCTGAGATTGAGTCCTCTGGGGACTCCATCATCAGCCAGGATTCTCTTGGGATTCTCTCTCCCTCTGCTTCTGCCCCTTTCCCCACTGGTATGCCTGCATAGATGCTCATGCTCTCTCAATTTAGTTCTAAGCATCACTTTGTTTATAAAATGAATGATGCATTCAAATGGAATGAGTACAGAGAGTAGAGTCATAACCTGCAGTTTGTTTGGCATTGAAAAGAACAAAAAAGTCTCTCAAAAATAGGCAGATGCAGTTTTCTATGACTTGAAATTTTATCACAGAGAAAGAAAATCAGACAAATTTTAACCAATCTGTGAAATAAGATGACTACCAGTGGGTGGATATTAAAAGGAAACACATTTAAGAAACTCCTAATCTCAGGAAACAAACTGAGGGTTGCTAGAGGGGAGGGGGATGGGAGGGATGGGATGGCTGGGTGATGGGACATTGGGGAGGGTATGTGCTATGGTGAGCACTATGAACTGTGTAAGACTGATGAACCACAGACCTGTACCCCTGAAACAAATAATACATTATATGTTAATTTAAAAAAATTTTGATGTTGAAATGTTCTACCAATACTTTGTGACTATGTAATGAATGACCTACCTCAGAAGACTGATTTTCTCTTCACCAGAGGTTTTTTTGGTCAATACCTACCGGTCATTTAGCAGGGCTGAGATGGGTGACTTTCCACAAAGTGCACATTAAAGCACCTCTAAGTCTCAAGTCTATAGGGTGCCTACTGTTTATTGTACTACTTTAGTTGTACTAAGCATACTAATTTATAAATTCCATTTCATGTTTCTAATACCTGTAGTCTAATCCTATTTTTTTTGTTGTTGACTGCCAGGAGAGTAACTGGCTGCCTGTCATAAATGTAAATTGCCATAATTCAAGAAGTGATTGTTTACCTAAATAGATATTTTTAAGGTTATTGAAGCAGTTTAAGCTTAAAAGTCAAAAAAATCCTCATGACTCCATGATTAATATGAATTTGTTTATCAAGATTCTTTTCAAGGTCATCTAATGCTTAAGTATTCCAAATAGATCAAATTTCAATGTAAAATTCCATCATCTTTACATTTAATTACAGACTATTATGAAGGATTTCCAGTATATTTTAATTTAATTTTATTTATTTTTTAAGATTTTATTCATTTAATTTGTCAGAGGGAAAGAGCGAGAGAACACAAGCAGGGTGAGTGATAGGCAAAGGGATAAGGTAAAGCAGGCTCCCCTCAGAGCAGAGAGCCCTGTGTGGGACTCGATCCCACCACCCTGGGATCATGACCTGAGATGAAGGCAGACACTTAATGATTGAGCCACCCAGGCATCCCTCCAGTATATTTTTTAAATATTTTATCTGATTTGATATATCTGTATTACTGTAACATAATAAGTAATACCAGTTCATGGAACATCATTATAGGAAATAATTTATAGAAGATCTGTTCCAATATCTCATATGATAGATAAATTTAGGAACAGAGTAGAAAAGGTGATGATGTACAACATTTGATATTAATAAGTAATCAGATAAAACAGGCCCCATTACAAATTTAGACTTTGACTCATAGAGAAAGTTTTATTTTAGTTGAAGATTTTATTTTTTTGTTAATTTTTAAATTGTAGTTGAATTGCAACACCTCAGAGTTAATGGTGAAAAAGTTTTTAGATGGTGTGTAAGCAATATTAATTAGTAAAAAATAATTACTGATAAATAATTTTGAGGCACCTAAGTGGCTTAGTCAGTTAAGTGTCTGACTTTTGATTTTGGCTCAGGTCATGATCTCAGAGTCATGAGATGGAGCTCAGCTCAGCATGGAGTCTGCTTCCCTCTCCCTATGTTCCTCCCCCTACTTACTTTCATGTACTCTCTCTAATTTCTCAAATAAATAAATAAATAAAACCTTTAAAAAAAGAAAAAGACAAAATCTTGACTAGTTACAGTTAAATATAGTATTATTGCTTATGTCTCAGCAAATCTGTACTAAATCTGTTTTGGATTAACCAGCAAAGAAAAGTGCTTTCTAATTTTATTTAAGAAATAATTTTTAAAAGTAAAAAACAAAACAAAACAAAAAATACCCCAAACATACACAAATTTTTCTCTGATTTCAGAACCAGTCATATTTAATATTTATACAACCATTTTGTAGGAAGCATACCATAGTACTAAGGAAACACCCTTATAATAATCATAGGCTTTGACAACCAAACATGACATCTGCTGGCTGAACACAGAAAGAATTCATAATATGTTTTTTTTTTTTCCTTTTTATCTTCTGGGCATTTTTCCTCCTTCCAGCAGGCATGCCAAGAAATTTTTTTCTCTTTTATATTCTAGTTCAATTTTTATGCAACGTTGTCCCAGTTTAAATCTTTTTAGACTAAATGACCTAGAACTACATTCATTATCTAAGCTAGCAGATAATTTTTAGATACATTATATATATATGGATTTTGGATCTTAAAATAGTCTTAAAATATATGTAGGTAAATTATTTAATTGTTCAAAATTTTAAATAGAATTTATATAAAAATACATTTACTCTATTTTGCAAATAACTTTTGAAAAGTATGTTGAGATTTCAAAATACGATTTTATGCATCAGCTAAAAGTTCAAGATACAGTAAGAAGCTATGACATGTCACTTTCCTGGTCTAAGAATGTTAAAGTATAACCAAAAATTTTCTTAGGTGCTTCTCTAAGCTTGCAAGCATGAAAGAATTATTCATTGAGGGTCAAAAAGCACAGAACTGAAAACCTGACACTGAATAAGAGTATAGAGAAGAGAGGAGTGTTGTTGGTCATTATACTCTTAGGAGTACAATTTAAGGCCCATAGAAGATGAGGTTAATGGGCCAGTGCAAGATGAGAAGGTAGAAACGAGGCCACCACATATAATCAACATCAGTAAAAATAGCTGTCTCAGACAAAGTCTACTAGAAAAAATTTTCCCCTCACCAGGATAAGAAGATGACAAAAAAATTTACATTAACAAAAAAATCATCCTTGTCCAGTGACACCACTGGAGCACTTGAGTAAATCCAATATCAAGTTACTTTTGAAAGACAGGCTCTCAATTTAGAACATAGAGAATTTCTCTTAATTAAACCTCAATGAATCTGAACTCAGAATACAACAGTACTAATACACAAGAAACTGTTCAACTATGAGTGATTAAGAAAGCCAATGAACAGCTGGATTAGTCTATAGACAATAGAAACATAAAATAGAATTTATAAATAAGTATGCCCAAGGCCACTGAAGAAATACAACAGAGAATGATAAATACTTTGGGACCTTCTTTGGAAGATTAATTAATACTCTCTATTGGGATAAAGGTAGGCTTCATAGGGGACATGCTGACATCTTTGTAGATCTTAAAGAAGAAATTGTTCAGACAGACAAGAATAGCTTATGGAGGGATAAAGAAGAGAAGAAATAAAGCATGGCCTTTGGTGGAGAAAAATGAATATATTATAGGTAATATTTTAGAACTTCCACAGGAATTGATACAACTGTAGCATGCGGTGCCCATCTTTCCTAACAAACCCTGCATTTTTGAAGAACAGGTCTCATCAGCTGTTATGTAACTGCTAACACACTCATGTGCTTGAATAGGACAGGAATAGGTCAGGTCTAACTTATAATGTGTCTTGGGATGATAAAATGTTTGCTACTTACCATATAGTTCAATTATTCTCCAATTACTTTAACTGGTACTCGCTTAAATAGGAGAAAACCTACTGATATTTACTTCCCAGAATGAACTCAGGGAAATCAACAAACTGAATGAAAACTAAATTAATAATCAAAATGTTAATAATCAAGGAATTTTATAAAAACACACTTGCAAAGTATCAAAAATAATAAAACAATTTAAAAATTTTCAAAGGTGTATTTATTATCACAGTAAGAGTAGCCACAGAGAACTAAGGGAACCTTATAACACTGATGATGCACTGTTTGTTTGGTTTTTTTTTTAAGGCTTCTAAAATCACAAGAATCATAGCTCTGTGCCTGTATGCATTTTTAGCAGAAACTAACAAAGTCAAGTCACATTGTGTTTAGTCAGAATCATAGCCCAGCTAAGGCAGTAGATTACTCATTGTCATCTATTAGACATAATTTATAGCAAAAATCTATGCAACTCTGTCACTCCTCCACAGGACAGAAGAAATAATTTGCAATCATTGGAACCATAAATATTTTCTCTTCAAATTAATGAATCTTGAGTCATATTAAAAAGAAAACAAAAGTTGGGGTGCATGAGTGGCTCAGTTAAGTGTCCCTCTTAATTTTATCTAAATTTTTTTAAAGATTTTATTTATTTATTTGACAGAGAGCACAAATAGGCAGAGAGGTAGGCAGAGAGAGGGGGAAGCAGGCTTCCTGCTGAGCAGAGAGCCTGATGTGGGGCTCCATCCCTGTACCCTGGGATCATGACCTGAGCCGAAAGCAGAGGCTTTAACCCACTGAGGCACCCAGGTGCCCCAAGTGTCCCTCTTAATTTTAGCCCAGGTCGTGATCTCAGGGTTTTGGGATCAAGCCCATGTAGGGCTCTGCACCCAACAGGGAGTCTGCTGGAGATTTTCTCTTTCTCTCTCCCTCTGCCCCTCCCCCCTCCAAATAAGTAAACAAATCTTTAAAAAAGAAAAGAAAGAATTACTTCTATGGAAATTTTTCTAAGGATTTTTCTAAGTTTTTAATCAGGAATATGATACAAATCTATTTTACAGTTTTTAACTGTAACAGGTGGAAAAGAAGAGAGTGGACTGGATGAGTGAGAAGCCCTGGGCAAGAAACCTGTAATAAGATACTCTTAAAACAAAACAATAACAACAAAAAAACATGATTTGAGAAGCAAAGAAAGGCTGATTAATTCAAAAATCATTGCAGATAAGCACCCAATTAGCACTTGTCCTGACTGGATACTGTGGATAAACTAAGTTTTCAATCTTCAGACACTTGAATGGACACTAGAGTTTCTAACTGAGATGGAGACTGTACGCATCTCATCCTGGATGAGTGAAGAATTGCATTACCTCTTGGTATCCCATTCTTCTGAAAGCTTAGTGTTTTGATTTTGAACTATGTAAAGATTAGTATCCTTGAAGTGGAGGCATAAGAAGCATTCAGAGGACCAAATAGATTTAATTCTGTGAAGTCAGAGGAAAAACTTTTAAAAAGAATCAGTACACTCACTTGTGTTTCCTATATCTGATAGTTATTATTAGGTCTTATCTCGTTAAAAGGAAGTAATAAAGGAATCACTGGAGAATTGATGGATTCTGCCTATTCTTATTTGACTAGAAAGATGGTAAATTAATACAAAGAAGGAATAAAAAAATGGAAAATATCTAAGTAATATTGACAAAAGAAACTATTGTATCTGATAAAGAACAATTTATCTTAGAATTAAAGTGAATGTTACAGCAGCAATAACTGAACGTCAAGAGCTTTTTCAACAGTGATAACTTGTCAATATGTGTGCGGGGGGTGGGGGGGACAAAAACATAACTAAATTATACAGCTGTGAAGTCAGTGACAACATCTCTCAGTTAATGATTTGTTTAGAGTGTGTAAAAAAAATTGTAAGACATGTAACAATTTATAACTCAACCAAATCATTTAACTGAAAAGCCTTTGTACTTGAGAC
The DNA here is from genome assembly GCA_004024625.1 of Mellivora capensis. NCBI lineage: Eukaryota > Metazoa > Chordata > Mammalia > Carnivora > Mustelidae > Mellivora > Mellivora capensis. Next base: position 36,384 of record PISX010007363.1, read on the forward strand.
AGAGAAATGTTTATCCATACTTTGTCTTCCTGTTTAGAGACAGTCAATACATTTCCAAATGATTAGTCATTGTTATGACATTATTTTTTTCTGTAATATTTTTTAGATTTGAAGTAATGAGTAGTCTTTTACTGAAGTGCAGTTGACATACAATGTTACATTAGTTTTAGGAGTACAATGTAGTAATTGCACAACTATATACATTATGCTATTCTCACCACAACTGCAGTAACCATCTGTCACCATACAACCCTATTACAACACTGTTGTATTCCCTATGCTGTGCCTTGTGTCCCTGTGACTTAATTATCCCATAACTGGAAAGCTGTATCTGACATTCCCCATCACTTACTTTGCCCACCCCCCACCATATAGTAGGATTCTCCTGATATGCTCATGAAATAACTTCATACAATTCATATCCTTTATTAAAATGTATTAGCATAAAGTACAATAGTTATTAAAAAACCTAAATTATGTAGATTCTAATTTCTTTTCATAATTAAAAAAAGCCAGTGAAGGAAAATACTTAGACTTATGTGCAAACTTTTAACTTGGTGGGTTTGGTTTTTTTTTAATTTTAAGATTTAATTTATTTATTTGTCAGAGAGAAAGAAAGAGCATACAAGCAGGAAGCAGAGGGAGGGGCAGGTAGAGGGAGAAGCAGGCTCCCCACTGAGCCTCATGTGGGACTTGATCCTGGGCCTGGGACCATGACCTGAGCCTAAGGCAGACACTTAACTGATTGAGCCACCTTGGCATCCCTTAACTTAGTTTTTTAATTGTTTGCTTCAATAATGTAAGTTCATTTGAATATAATATTCTACCATATAATTCAATTTTCCTTTACAGATAGATTTTAAATGATTAAATATCTAGAGGAAGTATGTTTATAGAAATACCAACTTAGAAAATTATTTAAGTATAATGAGTTCAAATTGTCTAAGTATTTTTACTTCAATATCTGAAACGTGGAATGAACAAAAGACCCAATTTTATAAATTCTTCTAAAATCATCTTCAAGTATTAATAATTTAGCCTTCTTCTTAATCTCTAGGAAGGCAGAGGCCATTAAAATGATGGCCCAAGAAAATGGCTTCCAGAGATGTTTGCTAAATGAAAATGATGATGGGAGGCAAAGATGACAATTTACCAAGAATCCTGTGATTGGTTATTAGGAAAGAAATCACTCATAGTGAAACAGACAACCAGGTAGGGTTTTCAGAAGTAATATGGTTAATTACTTCTTGCAAAAAAGGGTCTGTTTTACCGAAACACTAAATGCTCAAGCCACACATATCCACATCAGTAGTTAATGTGATATGCTTTCCATTGTAAAAATCTTCCCCCAATTTAAGACTCTTCTCAGAGGAGTTCATACTTTCATTTGGGCAGGGATCTGCCATACAAAGTCAAAATTCTTTATTAAAATGATAAAAAATTAATAAACATGGTATAATCAGTAAATATTACTAATAACAGATCCATTTAGTTACTGCCAAGGACCCTTTCAATTAGGTTTTTTGGTTCTCAAAGCCAGTAATTATTTTATGAAGTTAGCTGGGTTAGAAAGCTATCTCTGGAGATTCAAGTGGATCTGCATATGCCATTTATTCTATTTACATTATTTTAAATAGTCTGTATAAAATACTTATAGCACTGGGGAAATAGATTTAAATAAATATTAATTTTTTACTATATCCCCACCCACACACAAAAAAAGAAAGTAAGTAAAATAAAACTCTCTAGGAGAGTTCCATCCTTGGTTTCATGGTAATGGTAGAGCCATAGGAAACTGAAGCAATTTTAGAACTCGACTAGACAAATTTAAATGAATGCCCATTTACTTTCTTTAAACTTTAATGTAGCTATATTTCAACACAGCTGAATCACCTCTGACCTAGAAAACAAAATATTTATACAAAGTAGTTATTGGCTTACACACCAAATATATACTGTCTAGGGTAATATAAAATAAATATATGTATTTACCAGATAACATTTCAACTTAAATGAATAACTGCTTTAACTCTAAAACTCTGAATGTACTTTGCTAGAAATTACGCAAAATATGAATAATATGATTTTTTTTCCGAAAAGGTGTAGATTAGGGTCTGGTCCAAACATTTTAAAAGATGACTTGGATTTGATGAAACAATTAGCTTTCACATTTGGCACATAAATAGGAAATTGATAAGGGGGCAAAGAAAGTTTGGAAATGAAACATATATCCACTGCTATTTTACAAGGAAATATCTAAGTAACTGTTGTATGTATAAAAACCACATGTTTGGGTCATCTGGGTGGCTCAGTTGGTTAAGCATCTGCTTTTGGCTCAGGTCATGATCACAAAGTTCTAGGATCAAGTCTTGCATTGGGCATCTTGCTCACTGGGAGGCCTGGTTCTCCCTCTGTCTCTGCCTGTTCCCTGACTCATTCTCTCTCTTTCTTTCTCTCTCTCATATAAATAAATAAAAAACCAAACTAAACAAAACAAAACAAACAAAAACAACAAAAAAATACATGTTCTAAAGAAAAATAATGTGGAGAGTTCCTCCCAAAATAAAGATGGCTGATTATTGGTAGAGGAAAGACATGTATGAAGAGAAAGGAGAAAAGGCTCTGTACTTCAGTTACTACCTTTGTATACCATAGAGCCTCCCCAACACCCTCTCCAGTATTTGAGACGCCTATGAAAATTATATATCTGGGGTTTAAAAGTTATTCTACTATAATTTACCACTACAACCAAGGACTCTTAGAGCAAGAAAAATCTTAAGGGACAAAAATTTTATCTCAAATTTATACAGGAATTTACAGTTTGCAAAGTACTTTCACAAATATTAACTTATTTTAGTCTTCACTGAGTATGAGAAGGGCAAATATGCAAAGGGATATTACTTGGCTTGAGCTGCAAATCTTGAAAGTTAATATGAACATCATAATTACTTAACTAATACAGACTACTTTCCTTGCCTGATTTGCAGATCATCTCTCAAAAAGATCCAAACATTTTGTGAGAAGAAAAAGAGGTTACACCATTCACCTAAATACACAAAGAAAGTTGGCCTTCAAACAGAGAATCTGATTGCTACCTTCCTCAATGTATATTATTTTAAGAAGAGTAGGATAAAATGAAATTGTTTGAAATCTCTCTTTTTAGAAATATTGCAGGAAATATTCCTAAGACAGAGAGAATATAAAACTATTTTTGCTTTTTTTTTACATTAAAAAAATTTCATTGATACATAGTACATGTCAGTTGTCAGTGGGTGAGAGAAACACAATGTCAAGGTAGTATCTGGAGTGCTACATTTGGCTGTGCCACAATAATGGATGCAGGTTGATTTTGTGCTTCTTTTTTTTTTATTGGTAGTAAGGGCCTTTAGGCTATCCCTTCAAGAGTTATGCCACTTCTTTCATATGTTACAATGATACCTATGAATGAACTAACTCTAGGATAGTTACTATGTATGGTGGCATAGGGAGCAGGGACATAATTGAGAATGCAGAAGAAATTACTTAGGCATCATTAAACAACAAGAAAGCAGATTTAGAAATAGAAAATGATTAAATGTGCATGGTGTCCAATACCCGGGATAAACACAAACTTCCTATTTTGTACTGAGTGTACCCTTGTTCTCTGACCAATTTTATTTCCTTGGCTCATCCTATCATCCTATACCTAAGAAGTACTGCTGTAGAATCAAATTAGTGAAGTATCTAGCAACGATTTATTTAGAAAGTCAATTGCTTATTCTTATATGGTCCAGAAAAGAGACAGAAATACTATCTACATTCCCCTTCAATACAAGAAGGGCATTTATCTTCAAAATGCAAGAAGAGCATTTATGAGCCAATATATGGAAAAGCCAAAAATCTCTGTTTATATACTAAACCCATATTTGTATAAGGTTCCAAACTTTTCCCTTGGTTTTTCTGGAAATCCCTAAAAGACTTCTCACATCTAATACAAAACCCAATCACTTCAGGCTTTCCTGCCCTTCCTTTCTTATTCCAGCTTCCATCAAAGAAACAGTTCCCTGAAGATTGTGTACACTGTGGGGAAATTTTACAAGAATCAGAATTATGTAACTGAAAGCATGTGAAGCAAATACCAATGTACAAAATTTGCAATGAAGTAAGACTAAAAGGGAAAAAAATCCCACCAATGGTGTGATACTAGGGATCAATTTATTTTTGTTCAGTCTTGTAATTTCAGACCCTGTGGTATTTTTTTTATTCTCTACATATACCACAAATACTTCTGGGTAAATGATCTCTCATGAAGACCCCATTGGGGTCTTCCTGTTCATAACTTTGTACGCGTGCTTCTATTGTTCTTCTACTTGGTCACAGAGAATATTCTAATCATAGCTTCTAAAGTGTTAGAAGAAAGCTTAATCTAGAGAATTAAACTGTTCTTTCTTGCGTTAAGGAAGAATTGATGCTTGATCTCTCCTAGATAAAAATAAGAGTTTATGAGGCATTTCTCTTGTTAGGTTTCACTGTTTGTCACTTACTATGCTAATCAACTTGCACACATTATGTTTTTTAAAAATGCACAATTCTCTGCAGGATTAGAATATTCTTATCATTTTATTTTTACAAAAGATTAAAGTGAAGATTAGAGTTCTTAAACAGCTTTCCCTCTAGGAAGCAACTATTCAGCAACAGAGCTACGTTCTGAATTCATGCGATCCAAAGTCCCTTTCTTGTTCCAACATCCTATTTCCCTGGAAATGGTCACTCACAACCAAATGTGTCTGGCTGATGGGGTGAAGGGGCTAAAATTCAGGCTCAATTCCTCTTGCAACTGCTTCTGCAGTGACAAAGAAGTCAGTCTGTTCAATAAAGGGGACTTTTTCCCTAGTTCACACACAAATACTGTACAAGCTGGTGATTTATTGGATTAGATGTCACTCCCACTAATCTCAAAAGTATCCCTGCTTCCCTACTCCATCTACTGTGAATACAGAAAGTGAAACTATAATTTGCCCCTGGTACTCAACCATATTTGCCATGATATATTGCTACCTGAGAGTATTATCAACTCAGGGCTTCATAAAGATAAGGACTGATGCAATCTCTAGAAATGAGAGCTACCTATATTTTATTAAATATTTAGCTCAGGAATAATGAATATATAATAAGCTGCAAATAAATGTATTCATTCCTTCCTAAAGCTATACATTCCTTAAAAACTTAATGGTACCAAATATCTCAAAGCCTTGTGTTCTTTTCAAGTACCATTGGTTGGGGCATGTGCACAGAAGGGGCACAGATGGATGAATTGACCCAGTGGCTCTCAGGCTGAGACAGCTGAATGTTCAATGGCATACTCATAGACCACATTAACTTCTTGGCAAGTGCTGTTGCTGCACATGTGGGTGGTCCATTGCTGAATAGGAATGTGCTGAATATCATTTAGGCAGGGAGCAAAAGGTGTTCAAGAGAGTTGGAGAGGAGCCCAGAAGGTACGCTGTTTATCTTCTAGGAACATTTATTTTCTCCAAAACATATAACTTGAATTAATAAAGTGGATTTAGATGTGAATAAAGGAAACTAGTTATTGAAACTGAATCACCATGTCTCTCTAAGAATAACTAAAAGATCTGTGAATATGACTCCTAGCACACACACACACACAAAGATTATAACACAAGTAACTGTTCTTACCATATTGCTAAGAGGCACTGCTCTGGATCTGACCGCAGAGCGGGTATCTCCCTGCGGTCAGATCCTGAAGCTTCTAGCAACTGCCATATTGGAGTTCTTTTAAAATAGACAAAGTTCTTAAGAATGATGAAAGAAGGGGGTTTCTTAAGTTATTCTTACTTAAGTAATGTAAAACTGTAAGACTTTGGTTTTATCCTCAGGTCTAAAACCTGAAAAGAATTTATAAAAAGAAAACCTCTACTGACTTTTTCAATTTAAGGCTCTGTCACAAAATCTCTTTTGAGAAAAGATGATGGATCAGGTTGTGAGCCATCATCTGTGGAATCTCTCTCCTGACCACTTTCAGTCTGGTTTTTGTCATGACTTTGGAACAAGTTTTGCACTGTTCTCATCCATTAATCATCCCTTCAGGGTGATAAACAGAGGCCAGGTGCTTAAACAGACACTTGGAAGTTTGGGAGTTGGCTTTGATTCCATTGAACTAAAAAGCCCTTTGATTCTTCCAAAGATTGGTTTTATTACCACCCAATAGCTCCTGAAAAATCCAACTGTACTTAAAACTAAAGAGATCCTTTTTAAAGGGCCTATTATTTTCTTAGGGATAGAAATACTAAATAAATAACATTCATATACATATGTGTCATTTCTACATTTGGGTTTCTTTGTTTTATTCTTTTCTAGTTGTTAGTGAAATTATGAGAACTCTTATCTCTCAGGGGAAGCTATCTGTGATTTCAGACTGTTTCTTATCCTCTGCAAACTTGATCTAATGCCTGCCTGAAATAATATCAGGATGCTGTGAGAAGTAGTTTTGGAATCTGACAGGGTAACGTTGTTAGGTTATCTCTGTCTTCCCTTCATCCTACCCAACAGTCACAGTTTTGCTTATAAAATGGTAACCCTCCAAAAAACTAAAAATCTGATTTATACCACTCTCACTTAACTTTTATGTATGACCTTTATTACCAACATATTAGGTCGTTCTATATTCTTAATGTAACAGCCGCTATCTCTTAAAGTAAGGGACATAATTGAGAAAAGATGATAGTGGTTATCATGGGGAGGGGAAATCTGTGAAGATAATCAGTTTAGTGTCTCCATCTAAAGAAGAGTAATTTAGAGGTTAGTGGGGGGAAAAGGAACAAAGGATTTTTGAAATGCAATACAGTTTTTTTAACATGATATGGATTAGGAAAATTGTATCCATGAAAACATTAAATCGAACAAGCATCTTAATGTTATAAAATACATCCTATTCTCAACCCTACCTTAGTTGGTAAATGCCACTTATTCATTTGGTAAGACTTAACTGAAGTATAAGTTACATAAAATAAAATGCACACATTTTAAGTAGAGATTTTGATGAGTTTGGAAAAATATGTTATTACTAGGTAATCACCATCCCAGTCAAGATATAGGAAATTTCCATCACTGCAGAAAGTCACCTCCTGCCCCTTTGTAATCAATCATTTCTACTCTGTCTCAGCCAAACAAGAATCTAGTTTCTCTTACTAAAGGTAATTTTGCCTATTTAGGAAATTTGTATAAATGGAATTATAAATAATGCACCTTTTGTGTCAGGTTCTGACAGAAACATATTGAGTGAGTTTTTGAAATCCATCCATCCCTATATTGTGTTTACCAGTAATTTAAAACTATTTTTCCATTTTTATGACTGAGTATAATTATATTCCATGAGTAAATCGCAAGTTGTCTATTCATTCACTTGTAGATGGATATTTGGATTGTTTCTAGTTAGAGGCAATTACAAGTAAAGCTGCTATTAAAATTTGTGCATAGGTTGCCTAGGTGGCTCAGTTGGTTAATTATCTGCCTCTGGTTCAGGTTGTGGTCCCAGGTCCTGGGATCAAGCCCCAAATTAGGCTCCCTGCTCAATGGGGAGTCTGCTTCTCCTTCTCCCCTTTCCTCTGGTCATGCTCTTCCTCTCTTTCTCAGATAGATAGATAGATGATAGATAAATAAAATCTTTAAATTTTCTTTTTTTAAAATTAAGTTTGTGCATAATTTTTATATAGGCATGCCTTCATTTCTGTTGGGTAGTCATCTAGGAATTGAATTGCCAGATTATTTGGTAAATGGATGTTTAAATTTGAGAGGCAGATGAACTATTTTCAAAAAAGTCATCTCATTTGGCATTCCCAGAAGCAATGTGTGATAATTTCAGTTACTCTACAACCTCATCAACACTTGGTATTGTTAGTCTATTTAACTTTAGCCATTATAATGTATGTGTAGTGTTATCTCATTGTGGTTTAAATTTCATTTCCCTGGTAACTAATGATAGCAACCAGTTTTCATACAGTTATTGGTCAACTATATGCTCCTTTGTGCAGTGGCCATTCAAGTTTTCTTTTTGTTAATTTTTAATTGGACTATTTGTTTTATTATTGAGTTTTAAGAATTACTTATATACTCTGAATACAAATCTTTTGTCACATAATTTCTTCTAGCCTGTGTCTTGCCTTTTTATTTCCTAATGATGTCTTTTGAAGAGTAGAAAGTTTTAATGACCTCTGATGTATTATTCTTTAATGACTGGTGCTTTTATTTGTTTATTTTCTAAGAAATCTTTGCCAATCCCAAATTTGCATAGATTTTCTTCTATGTTTTCTTCTAGAATTCTACAGTTTTAGTTTCCTATGTTCACATCTACAGTCTATCTTAAAGTAATCTTGTGGACAATGTAAGGTATTGTTTATGACTTATTTTTTTCAATATGGATATCCAGTTCCAGGACAATTTATCTAGAAAACTATCAGTTCTGCAATGGATTATGCCAGTGATTTTGAAAAGCTCAGTTGACCTTCCATGTATCATATATGTAACCACTGAAGCCTATTTCTTCATTCTCTATCTTGTCTGATTAATTCTTCCTTGTGTTTATACAAAACCCACACTATCTTTATAATTGTGATTTTACAGGAAGCCTTGAAATCACGTAGTGTGAGACCTCTAACTTTATTCTTTTTCCCCAAAAGAGTATAACTATTGTTGGACCTCGGTTTTCCAAATAAAAACTAGAGTAAAATTTTCAATTTCTACTAAAAAAAAAAATAAAGACAAAAAAGAAAATGCTGGGAAGTTTGTTGGGATTGCACTGAATCTATAGATCAATTTGGAGAGAATAAGCATCAAAATAATATTGATTCTTCCATTCCATGAATGTGGTGTATTTCTCCATTTCCTTAGGTCTTGTTTCAGTTCACTGGGAATTTTTTTTTTATTTTTCAAGGTATATCTTTTGTATATTTTATTAAACATTCATATTTTGATGTCATCAGAAATGGTGTTTTCCACAGTTCCATTTCAAATTTTTATAGTTATTATATAAAAATGATTGATTTTACATTTTATTTTTATATAGAAATTTGACTAATTTTGCATCCTATGCTATCACGAAATTATCTTATTAATTTAAGTACGATTATCCACAAAAATAGCCATGTGATTTGAGAATAAAATTATTTTTACTTCTTCTTTTCTGGTTTTTATGCATTTTATTTACTTTTCTTCTGTTAATGCAGTGGTAGAGACCTGCAGTATAATATTTGTGGAGGATAAGAGTATTTTTTTTTTAAAGATTTTATTTATTTGCGAGAAAGAGAGAGAGAGAGAGTAAGCACAAGGGGTCGGGTAGGGGGAGAGGGAGAGGGAGAAGCAGACTTTGCGCTGAGCAGGGAGCCCAACATGGGGCTCAATCCCAGGTTCCTGGGATCAAGACCTGAGCTGAAGGCAGATGCTTTACCACCTGAGCCACTCAGGTGCCCCAAGAGTGAGTATTTTTGTCCAACTCCCAATCTTAGAAGGAAAATGTTTAGTCAGCATATTATATAGCTTAGTACTCATTCCCTGTGCACATGAAATAATGTATAGTTTACAACTTTGGGTATAATGATCTATAAATGTCAATTAGTTTAATTTTCTTGATAATATAGCTCAGATCTTCTAAAACAGTGATTTTTCTGGGTACATATTCTAACACTTATTCATAAATAGATGTTAAAATCTTCAGCTGTAATTATGGAACAGTCTATTTCTCCTGGCACTTTTGTATTTATTAATTTTGCAGCTCTATTATTAGACACACACACATATTTAGAACTGTTACATCTTTCTGTAAATTCCTCTTTTATGATTTTTAAATGTCCTTCTTTAACTCACAACTTTTCTATGTCTTTAAGTCTACTTTGTCTGATAATAATACAGTCATGTCAGCTTTCTTGTCTGCTGTTTGCATGTTGCATGTTGTGTTCCATTCTTTTCCTTTCCGCTTCTTTGTGTCTTTGTATGTAACCTGTGCTTCTTGTGGATAGCAGGATGCATCTTATAAAGAACTTTTTTTTTTTTTAAATCCCATCCTGTGATTTCTGATAACTAACTGGAGTGTTAAATTAATTTATATTTAATGTAATTATTGGTATCATTGGTTAAAATCTACAATCCTACTCTTTATTTTCTTTGTCCTTTCAATATTTCTATTGTTCACCTATTGCTCTTTTCCTATAATATTTTGAGTAAAATCAAGTATATTTTAATTACTTTGATGTATCACTTTTAAAAAAACATTTTAGAAGTTTCTGTATGACTAAAACTGTGCAACTTTAACTTATTGATTCAATTTAAAGACAATATTACATCACTTATATATCACATTTCACATTTCATAATTCTCTAAGGTCCCTATTCACTTCTTACTTCACAAATGTTATAAATTTATAACCATATAATTCAAATTATTCCCATCATTTATGCTATTGTGATATTTTAGTTCTACATATATTATAAACCTTAACTTAATAATGTGATTACTTTTGCTTCATATCAAGGATTGACAGACTTTTCCTTAAAGGGCTAGAGTGTAAATACATTTAGGCTTATGAGCTATAGGATTGTTGTTACCATCACACACTCACCTCTCCTACTGTAGCATGAAAGTAGCCATAGACAGTATGAACAAGTGCAGAAGGCTATATTCCAATTAATCTTTATTTACAAAAAATCAGTTGGCTGGTCTCCAAGCTATAGTTTGCTAACCATTGTTTGTATGGCTGTTTATTATGGAAATTAAAAGAAAAAAAAAAGAAACATAGTCTTTTATCTTTAAATACTTATTTCCCAGATCTGATCCTCCTCATTTCATTTTTTCCCAGCTTTACTGAGATATAATTGGTATACAAAAAAACTGCACATAATTAATATATGCGGTTTGGTAATTTTGGACAGAGTATACCTTGTGTTACCATCACCACAACCCAGGTAATAAACACCCATCACTTTCAAAAGTTTCTTTGTGTGAGTATGTGTACGTGTGTTTGAGTGTATGTGTTAAGAGCCCAGAAATGAACTCACTCATATGTGTCAACTGATCTTTGGCAAGAATACATTATAAGAAGATAGTCTCTTCAAAAAATGGTGTTGAGAAAACTGGATATCCACATCCTGAAGAATGAAAATTGAACCCTTGTCTATCACCATACATACATAATGAACTCAAAATGGATTAAAGATTTAAATGTGGGCACCTGGGTGGCTCAGTATGGTTAAGGCCTCTGCCTTTGGCTCAGGTCATGATCTCAGGGTCCTGGGATCAAGTCCCACATCAGGCTCTCTGCACAGGAGGGAGCCTGTTTCCTTCTCTCTCTGCCTACCTCTCTGCCTACTTGTGACCTCTCTCTTTCTCTCTCTCAAATAAATAAATAAAAAATCTTTTTTAAAAAAAGATTTAAATGTAAGGTCTGAAACCATATAATTCCTAGAGAAAACATAGGAGGAAAGACTCTATTTCTTTTTATAGATTCTGGTATCCACTGATAACCTTTCCCTTTATTAGGAAGAGTATCCTTTGGCATGTTTTGTGGTACAGTTTTGCTAACTACTAATTCTCTAGCTTTCATTGTTCAGAAAAATATAGTTGATGCTAATTTTTAAAGTATGTTTTCACTGGATATAAAATTATAAACTGACAGTATTTTAAGGAATTTTGAAGATTTAGAGATGTTTTTCCATTGTCTTCCAGCCCACACTGTTTCTAATGACAAGGTAACTGCCACGCATATCATCAGAATATCATTTTTTATTTTGTCTGCTTTGAAAATTTTGTCTGGTTTTCTGCAGTTCGATTAGCATGTACCTAGGTGTGGTTTTCTCTTTATTTTTCTTGCTTTCTGTACCATGATATGCTTGGATCTGTGGGTTTGAAGAATTTTTTTTTGTCCTGTTCTCATTCTCTTCTTTTAGAACTTCAATCACATCCATTTTAGACCATTTTATATCATCCCCCCAAGTTCTTAATCTCTTTTCTTTAGTCTTCATTTCTTTTTCTATCAGATTGTATCAGCTCTTTCAATTTGTCTTCAATTTCACTGACCCCTCTGACTTTTCCAGTATGCTGTTAAGCCCATCCAGGTAATTTTTTCATTTCAATTATTGTACAGTTTTAGTTGCAGAATTTGCATTTAGTTCTTTATTAGAGGGTTTTTTCCTCCTCTGCTGAAATTTCTTATTCATTTGCTCATAAATACAGCATTTATCTTTAAATCTTAGAACATATTTTCCTTGAATACTTTGAAATTATTAGTAATAGCTAGTTTTTGATATACCCAGTATTTAGGGTATCTCAGAGCTCCTTTTTAATAGACCACTGTTATTCTTAACTCAGAGTAACATTTTCCTATTTTCTTTACATGTCAATAATTTTTATTGTTTATTGAGCATTACAGTAATAAATTGTAATTGTTATTACTACACTATTTGTGATAAATATAACATTACATATTATATAACATTAAATATTACAGATAACTGGACTATGTTCTCTTCCTCTGAAGAGTGTTGTGTTTATTCTACCAGGTAATTCAGTTACCTGCTAACCACCTGATACTTTTGTATGCTAGCTTTTTACATTTTATTGGGGTGAGAGCAGTGGAGAACCTAGAGTGTTTCCCAAGTTACAATCTTCTAACTTGGTGGGATTCGACTTCTAAATTCTGCCTGCCCTGGAATCTTATCAGGGCTTGGTGTTCAGCTTTGTCAGGGAGTATCTAGATGAGGCCCTTCTCAAGCATGACCCTTATTTCCTAAGGCTTAATCCTTCTTTTTTTTTTTTTTTTTTTTTTTTTTTTTTTTTTTTTTTTTTTTTTTTTTTTTTTTTTTTTAGGCTTAATCCTTCTGATATCTCACCAGGATGTCTGGAATTTTAAGGAGGTGTATATTATTTTGCCGAAATCCTAGCTTCCTCTAGCACTGCATGAATTCTACTACCACTTTTCTACTCTGAACCCAAATAGAAAATGCTAAGCCTCATATAGTTTCACCTCACCTCTGTAGCCCAATCCTCAGGTAAAGACTATAGTAAACAATAAAAAGGCTGATCCTACTCATTTTTACCAGGTCACTTTCAAGAGTTTAGCAAAGCTAAATCACAATGCTCAATGACTTAAAAGATGTGTTATATATTTACAAGGCAATATCAATCTTCTATAAAACAGAATAAAATGTCACCTTTGCAACAACATGGATGGACCTAGAGGGGATAGAGCTAAATGAAATAAGTCAGAGAAAGACAATACCATATGATTTCCCTCAAATGTAGAATTTAAGAAACAAAACAAACAAAAAGGGATAAACAAAAAAATAGACTTTTAAATATACAGAACAAACTGGCGGTTGCCAGAGAAGAGGTGGGCAGGGGGATGAGTGAAATATGTTAAGAATGCAGTAATTGTGATGAGCAATGAGAAATGAACAGAATTGTTGAATCATGAACTGTACACCTGCAACTAATATAACACTATATACTAATTATCCCTCATCTTACAAAAGTAGGAATTTTTAAAGACATGGGTTGTATAGTGTGTGTATTTTAAAGACATGGTTACTATATGGCTAAGTATATGACACTGCTTAAATTAGAAGTGAAAGAAAATTAGTATAAAGAACTGACAAATATTCTAAAACATATAAACAGAGTCAAAAAGTGGCCAAAAACTTTAAAGTCACATTAAATAATGTGTTTAACCTGGATGAAAATTCACATATGAACTTTAAACTCTAAAAATTTTTCTTCTCCTATGGTTTCATTCAGTCCTTCCTTCCTTCCTTCCCTTCTTCCTTCCTTCCACAAGTGTTCATTAGTAGTATACACTCCTCCAGGTCCTGGGGAAGGACTTCTATTTATACTTTTGCTTCTTCTCTCCCATCGCTTAAAATTTCACTTTATATTTGTATTCTCTATTGCTGCTTTTTGGGAAGGTTTCTAAACCATATATTCCAGCTAACCTACTTATTCTTTGACTGTGTCTACCCTGGATACTTAGGCTAGTCATTTACTTATTTATTTTAGCAATTACATTTTTTATATCCATTATCACCAAGTAGTTTTTCTTCACTGCTAGTTTTCTTCCTTCTATTTCTTATATTATCCCTGCTTTCTCTGAAGATGTTGTTTTGTGGTATTTAGTATTGTTTCTTACTACTCTCATCATTGCAAAATGGATTATTTTGTTTTCTTTCTTTCATAATAATTTTGTTTTTGATTGTGCATATTTTTTTTCACAGAAGTCCCCTAACTACCTTGTCTGATATCGCCTATAAGGGTGAAATAGCCTAGTTGCTTGTTCGTGCACCTCGTCGGAGAGGGGAAGGGTGCTTCAGGACAGAGAGATTCTGGTTTCAGCATCAGTCCCATAATTCTCTATCTTTCCATCCTGATCCTCCTCAGGGAATTTCTCTCCCCAGTATACCCAGTTTCCAATACCTCAATTCCAGGTACTGTCTCTGGGGAGTCCTCTGTTGAAAAGGTCTGGAGGGGAAAAGAGGGGAAAGAAAAGAAGAAATGCAGAAGCCAGCCATCTTTGGCTGACTTCACCATTCTGCACTGTCTACCCCTGCCAGCCTCTAGTTCTTTCTCAATTTTCCCTCTAGTGTTTCAAGTGAGAGTCTGCTTTTTTGCCCTATAATAATGTCAGGTAATAATCCATCTAAAATAATATATGAAGGAAGAAAAAAAATAACACCTCCCCCCCCCCCAAAATACAAAGTCTTCTCTCAGATTAGCTCCAAAATGTCACTGGCTTCTACTCCAGCTTGATTGTCTCATCACTCATCTGTCTCTTGACCAGAGCTCAGGTGTGTATTGATTACTGACAATATTTCTGCAATCAGTCATCCTTCCTCCCCCACTTTTTTGGGTGGTATTTTCATTGTTATGTTACCAAGATAGAAAGCAGTAAGAGTTTGCTTACCTATGACTAAATCTGAAAATCCATCTATGTTAAATTTGTTATGATCATACTATTTTGCTTTTAACACACTGTTGCACTGATTAACTTAATTGATACTCCTAAAATTATGTTTTATGGGAAGCAGGTCTTCCATTCTACTGATAAAGGAACCATGGCCACAGAGAGTTCAATGGCCTACACACGGTTGAACTGTTAGACATTGTTAACATCTGTCAGGCAATGAAGAACTATCTTTATATATTTACCAAGAAGGAAAGACAGCCACACTCACAATATATTATCAGGAAAGCTTCATGCAGACCATGAGACTTTGTTTTCTTTGCTCCTTGCTATAATAATACAGTGATTTCTGACATGGTATGGCATTTATGATTATGGCAGGCTGTCTGTGTGGACTGCCTGCATGGACCCCATAACAAAATACCATAACATAGATGGCTTAAACAACCAGCCATTTATTTTCTCACAGTTCTGGTTGGATGGTAGTCCAAGATTAAGGCGCCAGCATAGCCAGTTTCTGGTGATTGCTCTCTTCCTAACTTACAGATGGCCATATTTTCAGTGTGTTTGCACATGGCATGAGATAGCAAAGGAGCAAGTTCTCTGGTATCTCTTCTTATGGGGGTACTATAATACCATTATGAGGACTCTACCCTCATGACCTCATCCTGATTTCCCAAAGTCCTCATCTCCAAATACTATCACACTGGGGGCAGTGTGTGTGTGTGTGTGTGTGTGTGTGTGTGTGTGTGTATTTTAGGGGAGGGGGAGCTGCAACATATGAATTTTTGAGGGAAACAATTCAGTCTATAGCTCAAGTCATCCCTAGTTTGAGTCTTATATCCTGCTTCTAATTGCATGTAGATGTTTATCTCTTTCTTTTTTGGTTCCAAGATATAATCAACTTACTCTTTGTAGGTCTGTCTCTCAGCTATGCTTCCCTTCTTTTACCCAGGGCCAATTTTTCTGACTTTGATGTTTAACTCTTTCAAATCTACATTAATTTTACTAAATTCAGTTAATTTCCATTCTTATCAAATTCTTTACACTCTAAAGAAAAAAACAAAACAAAACAAAACAAATTTAGCTTAAACTTTCTCTCTCTGGTCTACTAGACCAGATAGTGTGAATAATGATATGTGTCATTCAGAAATTAGTGCATCAGATGAGAAGCACAACTTTCTTAGTCTGTCTATATTTTAAACTATCTGTAATAAATGAGATATAAATGCATGAAATCTATCTTAAATTGCTCTTTTACATTGCCATGTTATTTTTTGGGTCCAACAATAGGCTTTTGTTGTCTACACTGCTTTGAATCTTTCATTGGAGGAATTACATGATTTTATAATGAAGAAAATGAGTAATAAGAGAATTTAAGGAAGCATCAAACTTCTACATCAAATAAAATAAAAATTTTAATTGAAGTTTTTCCTTAAATATAATGTGAAATATAGACTACTCATGAAGTGTTTACTAGAGGAAAAAATAAAATTTGTCTAAAATATTGTGTAAATTAGATTCTAGATTAATTTTGGTACTATTTTTGCTTAATGATGGTGTTGACTTCCTTAATTTGTATTCACATTTCTACTTCTACTTTTTCAGATTCATCATGGACTCACCTACATTTTATCTAGCTTAATTATTAAAAAAATTCCCTTAGCACCACTAATAAAAGAGTCACTGAGGTGTGTCAAAAAGAGCTTGAATTTACAATTAGAAGACATACATCTTATTTTTGGCTTCCTGAGCCTTTGTCAGCCAAATCTGTCAAAGGAGGGTGATACCGGAGCTTTCACACAATTCGCAGGATTGTTTGAGATGAAAAAGATATAAGTGGAATCAATTTACACACTGCAGAATGCTACACATTAGGAGTTGTTAGAATATATGATGCATTTTCTGCTCTGAAAAAATAGCTAAATCTCATAATCTGGCAGAAACATTGGGACCTACTAGTTTATCTATTATGATAAATAAAACTTTAATAAATTTAATAAAATTCTGCCCTGAAAAATAATTGATTTTACATGCAAGTTTTTTGCCTTTTAGAGTTATTACAGGAATTTTTTTAAAAAGATTTATTTATTTATTTATTTATTTAAGAGAGAAAAATATAGGGGAGGAGTGGTGGGGGAAGGAGGAGAGAAATTTCAAGCAGACTAGCACCAAGGAGCCACAGGTGGGGTTCGGTCTCATGACCCTGGGATCATGACCTGAGCCAAAACCAAGTCTGACACTTAACTGACTGAGCCACCCAGTTACCCCAGCTTATCATAGAAAATTGTACTAGATATTTTCCCAATTTCATTTGCTCTTACTTCTGATAGTTGTTAATGATTTATCCATAATCTTATGTTGCTCATTTTCAGATATTCATAAGAAATTAAGTATCTGGCTGAATAAAACAAACATATGCATTGCCAGAGAATAAAATATGTTTTCATTTGGATGGCATATAATTCAATCTGACATTAGGAAACAGGAATAAAGTATTTTGATATTTTGATTTGGAGTCAAATCTGATTTGGTTGTTATTTCCTTCTCTTCATTTTCTAAAACTAAGCAAAGCTAGAGTCATCCAACAGTATTTTCTCCTGTCTCGGGCAACATTATAGCTCCCAGTCAACCTGAATTTCTTTGTGTTCACTGAATGATAACATGTACTCCCTTTCATAAAACTGTCTCATCTTTGCCTTATTTATTCTCTAGAATCAAATTTTAGTTCTGTGTCTGATCTGCTGTTGCTGAAACATGGATAAAATAGTCGTAGTAATATGTAAATCTGAATATTGTAATATATCAAAAGGAAAACTATGCATAATCTAGTGCAAATATTTCCAAACTAGAGGTGAAAATAACAATCACAGGCAAATTTTTGCTTGGTAAAACCCTATTTGCCATGTTTATTGAAAGATATTAAATTGAAGGATTTCTTTAAATATTGTTATAGATAAATCAGTTAGTTACCCTTATATGTAGGCTCTTAAAAAAAAAAAATATTCCTGGTGGCAGAAAATGCTGGTATTTGTGGCAGAGAGTCCCTAAACTGACTTCCAGTGATTCCTACCTCTGGTTTTCATGTCTTTGTGTGTAATTCTTTCCTAATGAAAGTGGGAAGAAACTGATGGGATGTTACTTCAGTAATTATGCTACAATATAAAAGATTCCATCTTAGCTGACCTGAGTTAGAGATTCTTCTTGCTGGCCTGATGAAGTAGACATCCATGATGGGAAGCCCACATGACCGAGAACTACAGTAGGTCTCTATGACATGCAGGTGTATTCTAGGACATGAAAGTGGCCTCAGCCAACAATGAGTAAAACACTTGGATCCTCTATCATACAACCATAAGGAAATTAATTATTTCAATAACCTTAATAAGTTTGGACATGATTCAACTTCCTGTCTGAAGGTGAGCCTCCAGATAAGAACATTCAGCCAACACTTTGATGACAGCCTTGTGAGACCCAGAACAGAGGATCTAGCTAAGCCATGCCCAGACTCCTGGCACAGAAATTGTGAGATTATAAATGTGTGCTGTTTCAAGGATGCTCAGTTTGTAGTAATGGGTTAGTCAGCAGTAAGTAACACAGTACTCTCAATTCCATTGCTCATCAACAGAATATCTAATGAAGTCTCTGATTACACATATTATTCTTGTCTTTCAAATTATTCTAAGACCCCAATGGCCATGGTTCCTGAAAAGTTGCCGATCAGTAATGGTGTTAAATGTTACAGTGATGAAACCTAGATTTTCCTTGAAAATCTCCATTTAATTTCATTGCAATATTTTCAATTGAGGCAATTTAAAATACATATGGGCAAGTGTGATATAATCTTAGAATAAAATCTGTACCCCATAGCCTTTATTACAGATACACCAGTAGGACTGAGTTGTCTCCAACAAAACGCAAGCAGAAAGGGTATCTAGAAAGTACTACTTTTTAAAGAAGTTTCCTTAAAAAGAGGTAATTCACTGAAATATAGAGGTAAAGCTGGGACTTCAGTAGCCATAAGGGCTATAAGGTGTGCCATCTATTGATGATGATTGAGCAGTAAGATGGAAGAAACCTGAATCCCTACTTTGTGGAAGAGACATTATGTTAGTTTCCGAAATGAAACTCCAGGGTTTAACCTGGAGCGTAATAATTTTCTATCTTGCTCAAATCATGGTTACTTGGAGTTTTACTGATACTTCCAGATACTTGAACAGTAATAGCATACATAATTAATTTGTGAATTATAACATACTATACTATTATAATCTACACATCTCTAGTTGGCTGAGGGGCAAGGTCCAAAAATGACCCTAGTAAAGGCATACACAAGGGTCACCATAATCTAGTAGAAGAATACACAAATGGGTAGTATTTGAGAATAAAGTCGTGTGTGAACAAAAGCAGAGAGTTTTGAAAATATGTAATGATTTGGTGGCAGGCATCATGATCTAATTTGACTAGAGTCTGGAATAATTGGTAGGACTGAAAGAGAGATTATTCTATATATTCCATTTGGGATATTAATGAGTGGTTTGAAAACTCATGACAATGAATTTATATGGCACCTATAGGCCATAAAGATCAACATTTTCCATTAAGAGTAAGACACACTTTCCGAGAAAATAAAGTCCCACAGTATGGAAGAAAGTATGGACAGTATGGACTGAAAGGAAAAGAGGAGGAATACTCAGATATCAGATAAAAGGTTACTATAATATCCCAGATAAGAGAATATAAGGCATTACAAGTACAGTAGGGGTAAAAATAAAATGATAGCTTCAAAATACCAAACAAATATAAAACTGATAAGACTTAGAAACTTATATGATGGTGAAAGATTTCTGGGAGAGAGTATTTATTGTTCTATTTCCAGTATCCTCCCTAGTACCAGGCAATAGTTGTTACACAGTAAATAATTGTTAAATATTTTCCAGATTGCAAAACTTTCATCAGTAAGAAGATAATACATACAAATTGTTTTAGGTTCAATTATATTTTGTAGTTATGCAATAAAAATTCTTATAGAGTATATATCCACTGTTACCTGTTAAAGAAGACAACATTCCTTTAGTAAGTTTCATTTAAAAGAATCTAAAATTGTCTCCATTGATCAAATTCTTAAATAGTTTATAGGTCTAAATTTTACATACTGTGTATATATACTTCCTGGAACTTATAAAAACTCTCCATAGAAAAATGCGATAAATGTTGTTTGGGCTCCCACCATTGTTCACAAAACTTACTTAAACCATAAAACAAACAAACAAAGTTATGCTTATCTTTACCATAACAATATTAGTAAACAAAAGAAATGAAAATACACCATATTTTGTGTATTATAGTTAATATTTTCTAACACAGACAGTGCGCTACAAACTAGGCTATTCACTTCCCAAAATATCTTTGCTTACCTTCTTTTGCCTTTATACATAAATATTCTCACACCCTGACTTCTCTGTAAACACAACCTCACTCACCTATCTCCATACTCCCACACACATCACACACACACATGATATAACTGGGAAAAGAGGTGTGAATCTTTTAGCTTTCCTGGGAGCTAAAGTAAATATAAATGTGAGGGCTGCCACTGACTTTTAGTCCAATTCTGTACATTTTGATGCATTGTGAGATCAAGTTCACTTTTGGGTAACTGTATAACATTCACGAGTAATGGAAAAGTGATCTTGAATTTGGTAAAATATTTATAATAATAAAAAATAAAATTTTCTTAATTTGGCTGTCAGGAAGTAAACAGAATTGTCTTCAAAGATCTGTTTTGTGGATAAAGAATATATGTCTTCTTGAATATATCCTATTACTTAGTTCCCTTCAGTATAGCTCTAAAGGGTTTTGAATTACAGGAAATTCATAGGATTACTAACTGTGATATATTTTTAATAGAAGAAATTTGTTTTTGAAGTTCTTTCCAGACCTCTGATTCTATGGAGTCATTGATTTCTTTATACAATGAACCCTTGAACAACAGAGATTTGAACTTTATGGGTCTACTTACACATGGAGGTTTCTGGGTTTTTTTTGTTTTTGTTTTTGTTTTACAGCACAGTACTATAAATGTATTTTCTCTTATGATTTTCTTAATAACATTTTCTTTTCTCTAGCTTACCTTATTATAAAAATATGGTTTATAAAACATCTCTAGTTTTATTGTAGAAATAATGTATATAATACATATAACATGAAAAATATGTGTTAAGACTATGTCATCAGTAAGCCTTCTGGTCAACAGTAGGCTATTAGTAAAGTTTTGAGGGAGTTAAAAGCTATATGAAAATTTTTTACTATCTGGGGGGTTGATGCTCCAAACTCCTGTATTGTTCAAGGGTCAAATGTAAATTTTCCTGGATTATACAGTACTTAGAACACAATTATTTTCTCTTTTCTTCAAAACTATATTAGGTTATATATGAAAATATTGAAATGATGAGGCTGACATGAAGACAGAAAAATACACACTAGAAACAAATCAATTCATGGGGCTATTTCCTCTCCCTTTGTGGGGCAACCCCTAACAGGTTTATTCCTTTCTGGAGCTATCAAAATCTACTTACTACACCACATGGATCTTGAATGGAAATTAGCTTGTCTTCTAGTTCAGAAAATAGGATTTGGGTCACATAACAGAGAACAAATGAAAATCTTACAGAGGCAGCATGACCTAAACTAAAGTTAGAAAACAATGTCAGGAATAACAAAGAAATTAGGATGTATATAAGTCCCAAAAGTTTGAAGGAAGGGATGTAGTTAATTTTATGGAGTATTTTTGTTTTGGGTGTTAATAAAAAAACAAAAAGAAAAGAAAAGGTCAACTGTTTCTACCAATAAGTAGAAAACAACTACCTTTGAAAGATTCTTATTGTTTAGGGACAATAATAGGTAATCAAACAGTGAAAGTACATTATGCCATTTAAATTACTCCACAGAGGGGCACTTCGGTGGCTCAGTGGGTTAAAGCCTCTGCCTTCAGCTCAGGTCATGCTCCCAGGGTCTGGGATAGAGCCCTGCATTGGGCTTTCTGCTCAGCAGGGAGCCTGCTTCCCCCGCCCCTCTCTGACTTCCTCTCTGCCTACTTGTGATCTCTCTCTCTCTCTGTCAAATAAATAATAAAGTCTTAAAAAATTAAATAAAATCTTAAAAAAAATTACTCCACAGAATAATAAATTACATTCTCTTTCCCTTGTAAATATTTCTAGGGATAAAAATTAGCAGTGAGATCTCCCTGTAAGTAGTATGGTCCTAGGGACTTCCGGTTTTGTTTGACTAGTTCACTTTAAGAATCAAAGTAGAAATCTTTAAGTCCAACTGAATGCTGAAAAAAGGGATTGCAAAATCAAGAGGTGGTAAGATCCAGAAGAGGGGACATCTTCATATTGGTTCATCCATTACATTTTATCAAGAAGCCAAAATATCTCAAGGTGATTCATGTTTAGAAAATTTTCTTACAAGTAAGAACTTATGAATAAAAACATATATTACTAATGAACAAGTTTTAATTAAATCTGAAACACTTTAATCATAATATTTACAACTGCTTTTCAGATAATATACAATGTCCAGTTTCTTCTTTTACTAGCATGAACACTCCAACTATTAAAATTAACTTTACCAGAACAAAATAATCCTGAAAAGGAATAAAAGGAATATATCCTTTTAATGCATGTCTAAACCCCAGCTCAAAAATCATACAAATTTACTTTAGTATATAGATTATAAAATAATTTATATAATTACCTAAGATTTAATACAGACTTAATATTTCTTTTAATATACTCTCAGATGACATCAAAATGTATTGATTGACACTTCTAATTTATTATATGCCAGATACAACTTTACTGCTTTTCCTTTGAATATTTGTTAACCAAAGGTAAGCCAAGGACAAAATTGAGTTCCACCCCACGTACAGAGGTAGTAAATAAATAGGAAGAAGAAAAATACCCTTTCTACTGTTAAGAAAACCAAAGCAGGTATTGGTTAACAAGCACTTTTAGACTTGCAGAAGAAAATATGTATTAATATTTGCAATTTGATCTAAAAAAGCTGGTTAATATTTGTCACTTTATTAAACACTCAAAATAACCAACCTCTTCACCAAATCTTGAATTCACATAAACTTCTAATTTCATAGGCACATAAACTGCAACTGCTAAAATAAATTTGCCTCTGAAAGAAATGAACAGCTCTAACTATAGCAAACAAGTTACTCATAGTATGTTCCATGGATTTGCAAAACACATTGACTTAGCCTAAGATCCCTTCATCAAAAATATATACAAGGTGAAATATTTAGCATCTTACCTGTAACAAGAAAGCTGCATCTCCCAGCTCCAGCTTCGTTTATGATGCTACAATTATAAACCCCATAGTTCTCATTGGAAAGACTCTTCACTGGGTATTCTGTGTACTCTTGAGAGTCAAACTGACCCGTCCGTAATAATTTATTGCCTAAGCGCCACTCATAGGTCAGCACCCGTATCGGATAGGCTCTCAGAACCCGGCAGCTCATTGTAATACTTCGATCTTGTCCTTGCCGGATCTCCAGGAACGCTGGCTCCACAGCAGGAGGATCTGTAGAAGACATGTTAAAACAGATGAAACACGTGGTTTGCAATAAGCCAGGAGCTATTATTATTGTGAGAAGCTATTTTTAAGAGCACATCTAGCAACAGAGAAGGAGTCAGAGGTGGGTGGAGAACAAACCAGGAACTTCAGCTTGGGTTGGGAAATGGGAAACATCATTTACGGACTGTGGGCAGTGAATGAGATTCTTTGCTTTGAAAAAGCATTTGCAGGTGAAAGTAGCAGAGTTCATTTTTCCTTTCTAGCTACTTCCCAGAACAAAATATCATGACTATTTTTGGTTTATATTGTCAGCAAACAGTTGATGTTCTTGCTGCAAAACACAGAATCTTCAAACTAGCATAAGACTTTGAAACAGATAAAGCCATGGGTTCAAGTTGGGGAATTCTAGTTTGGCTCCTGAGTATCCGTTATTTAACAGAATAGGTAGCACAAATATATAATTCATTTTCTAAATTATTTTGTCTGAACTGCTTTGACTAAAAGTCATAATATTCATGTGTCTTAAGCAAACTCTGCAAATTATACCACAGGTGGACATGGTTTCTAATTCACTGCAATGATTCACTTACATGTTTTAATTGTGATTGTTTTCCGTATAATAAAAACTTGCTACATCAGGTACCTAACTTTTTTGTATTTGACAGAAAGATTTCTATAAAGTGTTACATACTTCTCTCATTATGTAGAATATGTAAAATATAATCCTTTTCTTAATGACACCCAGTAGTTAAATAACAATTACTTCCTTGACACTAATGTTGGGGTTCATTTAATCAAATAAGCTAGGAAACTACTTAGGATTGCACTGCACAGCACAATTGCATCCTTGACTAGACGTGTATGGCATCCTCTTGAGTTGTGCAGTATAAAAACCATACAACTCTACTTGGCATCCCTTCCATCAAGATGTTAAAAGGTTTTAGAACAGCCACTCCAAATGTGCCCTCCAATATTCTTTACATGCTATCCCATCTACTTTCTATACTATTGCTGTCCTTTCTCATTGCCAATCTGTTCACTGGCCCTTCTTGCTTCTTTCAATAAAAGTGTTTAAACTATCTTACTAAATTTCATTTTACTCATAAATTCAATTTTTGAGCTCTTCCTTTGTGTTAAGAATTTTTAAAAAATAAATGAGAAAAAAATTCCTGTCTGCATGTAATTTATGAGGCACATAATATGAATACAATAGGCAGATATTTAAATTGCTGATTTACAAAACTGAAAGACAAAAAACAATTCTCAGGTAGAAAGTAAAGAAGTGAATAACACTATGAGGACTGACCACGCAAGGTATCTCAAGGAATGTGATACTTGAGCTTTACCTTCCAGCATATATAGGAAATGGTCAGGTGGGTAAGCAATAAGAGAGAACATCCCAGGTAAGGAGATTAATATGTCAAAGGTAAAAAGAAGATAGAGAGGAGGGGGCATTCAGAGAAGTATAAATTAATTAGCATAGCTGGTAAAAAAAAGGTGCATGAGAGCTCGGGAAGAAATAAAGATGGGAAGAAAGAGACTCTATTCAAGGATTCTTGAATGTCACGTCATGGAGAATAGGTTTTATTCTGTTGGTATTGACAATCATTAATTTTTTTCTATTTTATCTCATAATCCCCTTCATTTTATTTCATCCATCCACCACCCCTTTTTCTGTTACCTCTCTGTTTCCTGCATCCATGAGAAGTCTTTTTCTGTTTTGTCTGTTTTGTCAGATTCCACATGTAAATGAAATCATATGGTATTTGTCTTTGACTTATTTCACTTAGTATAATACCTTCTAAGTCCATCTAATATTTTTTTAATGAAGGCTTTATTGACTAAACCAATCTTTTAGAAAGAATATTGTGGCAGATAGGAGGAGTACAGAACTCAAAGGGAAGAATCTGGTTACAGAGAAATTGAGAATATCATTGTATTGTCAGATACTGAACTAAGGCAATGTCAGCGAAACCTCAAGTGATGTTTTAGATAGTGAGGTAAATAATGGTGTCAGTGATGAAGATGGGGAAAGAAGGAGAGGTAGTTTAGGGTACAGTGGACGCGCTGAACTTGTGCACCTGTTAGTCACACAGTAGGGATACCTAGTTGGCAAGTGTTTCTTCATTTACAAATATACAGGGTATTTTTTATTATCTCTTTCTGATTTTTTAATTTAATTGTGGTTAGAGAAGAAAATAGACCATATGCTTTCAATCATCTGAAATTTGTTGAAACATGATTTATAGTCCAATATATAATTGATTTTTGTTCTATGTATGCTTGCAAAGAAGGAACAATCTGCGATTTAGGGACGTGATGTGGTTTTGGGTAAAGTCTGACAAATGAGTTGTCCAAATCATCAATGCAGTTGTTGGGTTTTTACCCCGCTTATTCTATTTGGATTAATTTAGAAGAATGGTGGTTAAACACTTCCAAAAGGGTAGTAGTTTAAAAAAAAATTCTTATAGTTATTTCTCCTTTTTGATTTACATATTTTGAGGTTACACTAAACTTACTAGTAAGTACACACAAATTTAAAATTTATTTTATTGGTAAATTGAAGTTTTTATCATTTTGCAATTTATTATTTAAAACTCGATTTTTGGACGCCTGGGTGGCTCAGTTGGTTAAGCGGCTGCCTTCGGCTCAGGTCATGATCCCAGCGTCCTGGGATCGAGTCCCACATCGGGCTCCTTGCTCAGCAGGGAGCCTACTTCTCCCTCTGCCTCTGCCTGCCACTCTGTCTGCCTGTGCTCACTCTCTCTGACAAATAAATAAATAAAATCTTTAAAAAAACAAACAAGCCTCGATTTTTTTCTGAATTAATATAGTTGCCCTGACATTCACTTAGTAGTTGCATGTTATGTCTTTTCCAACCTTTTAAAGTTCTACTACCCTTATACTTTACAAGCATCTCTTTTAAACAGCATATGGTTATAATCTTTTTTTTTTTCAAGAAAGTCTGGAAATCTTTTTATTTTACTAAGAGCATTTAATACTTTATTTACATTTACTATGACTATTGATATATTTGAGTACAAATGTACCTTCCTGTTTTGTACTTTTTATTTTGTTTTGTCATCTTTTTTCTTTGTCTTCTTTCAGATTTATGGATTGAATGATTATTCCAACTCTTTTCCTGCTACTAATTTAAATTCTCTTTTCTTCTCTTAAAACCTATTGGGCATTACTATAATGTTATACCTGCACAATTTTTTAGAATTGTCCAGATATATGCTGACCCATATCCCTTTAAATCCTTCTTTCACTACAGACCATACAAATCCACGATCACTTTTCAAATATTATCTAAAGTACATCATTTAGAATTATCTTTAGTGACCTTTCTGATCTTGATTTTCTGAAAATATATATTTTAACCTTATTCTTAAAAGATGCTTTCCTTGTACATAGGATTAGAGGTTGGCAGTTATTTTCTTTCAGTATGTTAGAACACCATTCTACCATCTTTAGATGGCCATTATTGCTGTAGGGAAGTAAGCTCAAATTTTCACACTTTGAAGTCACTGTGCTTTTTTTCTACAGCTACTTTCAAATGTTTTTACCTTTGATGTTCTACAGCTTCAATATAATATTTTTAAGTAGAGATTCCTTTGTACTTAACAGATTGTATTTGCTGCATTTTAAGACCTGCTGATTTAAGTATGATGTCTTTCATCTAAGAAATTTCTGGAAAATCTCACCATTAACTCTTAAATAATACCTGTTCTCTTTTCTTTCTATCCTCACTTGAGCATCTTTTGCATTCTCTCTTTTATGCCTTCTATACTCTCTTCAAACGTTTCCATTTCTTGCTTTTCCTGTATTGTGCTATGAATAAATTCTTCTGAGCATGCTAAACCCATTCACTGTGTTTTTAATTACAAGAACAAAGCTTTCATTCATAAGTATTCTGCATAGTTCTTTTGTATACCTGTTATGCCATTACTTTCATACTTTCTCATTACCTGCAAACATAGTAAGGTTTGTCTCTTACTTCTTTAAACAAAGTGATTGTTTCATACTGTCGGATATTTCCAATTATGATTTTAAGGATGTTTTTCTGTTGGCCTTCTCTCAGGGTAATTTGTCTCTGTGTATTCCTGGTTAATTTTGATTATGTGCTACTTGTTGGTCTTTAAAAATACTTATGTTCTTTAAAAATATATTTTTAAAAATAAATTCTTTAATTCCTAAGATGATGTGTTTTTTTTCCTCTAGAGAGATTTGTGTCTACAGGCAGCTACTGTCTAGATCAATGTCTAAGATCACATTAATCTAAGTTCCTGGCTTAAGGTTTTACTTTAATCATCCAGGAGATATGAATTTGAGTTAAAAATCCAGATAAGAGGCAGTTTGTGATTATAATGTAAAATATGTATTCCCACATCATCCCTACTCTGCTCACTTCAAAGGCAAGTTTCTTAGAAGTAGGAATGTGCAGACTGGGTTTATTTCTACTTTACTCTTCTCCTACGGATACAGTCTTTTGAGTTCCCACTTCTATGGGTAGAATTTTTCCCCAGGAAATACTCTGGGTTTGGAATTTTATACCCCTTGGCCAGAAATGCCATCACAACTGAATCTCAAATTCACCCTTGTCAGCAAATGCTCTCAGGGCAAAATCAGCCTCATTGTCCGTCTTTCTTATAAATTTGACATCGTATTTTTAAAATAAACATTTTAGTGCTTTTAATAGTATTTTTAGTAACTTCCTAGCACCTTTGATTGTTTGCATTGGAAAGATGATGTAGAACATTTTGTCTAATACATGCTCAGAATCACACCTGTCTCTGATAACCAAGTGGAAATACAGATATAAAGCTCAAAATGGAGGCCTGACTGCAGGATATGGTTTTGTTAAGATAGCGCAGAGCAAGTATAAACAAAGACATGTAAAATACCAAATCTGGATTTACTCCTGAATATAGTCACTTATGGGGTTAGAGGAAAATAAAAGCCACTACAGGACAATCAATATAAATAAGCAGAGAGATATGTGGATCCAGAGAGTTGTATTACAAAATTAAAAGATTTGAATGCTTTAAAGAAATGAAGTAATAAAATGTGCCAAATGTTAACAATACACAACTTTAGATTGAAAAAATATATATATATATAGACAAGTTTAATATCATAAATGATTATAGCAAACATATTTTCTATTTAGTATAAACAATGTGTGTTGTAGATTTTTGGCATATGAAGGGATGGCTGAATAGTAGAGATCAGGAATGATACCTCTTTGTTCAATAATATTGTCTATGATCAGAAAAGAAACTTATTAATTCTATCTTCAAAATATATCAGGAATTTATACATTTCTCTCAATCTCCACTGCCACTATTAACTCTCATATGGACTACTTCGAATGTCCCGCAATAGCCTTCTACCAGGCCAATGTGCTTCTTTTTTTGACCTCCTATTTCTCTGATACTGGCCACATATTCTCTTACAAGAGAAATCACCTCTTGTTATTCTCCTGTTTAGAACACTTTATTGACTCACCTCTGCTTGTTAATCAGGCCTACGAGGTCCTGCATGTTCTGGTTCTGGTCATATTCTCAACCATCCTTATCTTAATTATTCTGTTTCAGAAACATAGGCTTTCTTCCTATTCTTCCTATTCTTCTATGCATGAGAAGCCCTTTCTGGATTCTAGACTTTCTTCCCCAAATGTTCTTTCCTTCACTTTTTCCATGGCTGCATCATTCCTCAATGTTTGTATTTTACCTCTTTAGAAAGCCTACCCTGGACTAACAATTAGTAATGCATCTCTCCTATTATTAATAATAATTAATTATTGCTTAGCAATATTATTTGTTCATATCTAGTTCATGTAAGTTCCATTATAAAGGGACTTAAAACTCCCTTTATTGCACATCCTCCGTATCCTCTGTATATGAGCATTATAGCTAGTGCCAGATCATTACTGAATACATAAAAAAATAACAAATGAATGATGTAAAAGAGTAAAGATGTCTACAAGATCTTCAATATTCCTTCCATCAAGACCTGGGTTCTATGTCTACTCTATGGATTCTGTGTTTACTTTGACCAATAAAATAGATCAAAACTAATGCTCCATCATTTTTTAGGTTCAGGCCACAGCAGACTGGGAGTTTCACTTTCTATGCCTTAAAATACTTATTCTGGGAGCCTAGACCCATGAAATAAGTCCAACTACCTTACTAAAGAAACCATCCCTAGAGGCCCTGAGATTATACGGAGAAGGAAAGGGCAGAGTTAAGGTCAGCCTTCCAGCCATCCCCACCAAGGTTCCAGACAAGTGAGGCCATCTTCAACCTTCCAGACCAGACCAGCCGCCTGCAAAACACCACCAAGCGACCCAGATAATAGCACATGAAACAGAGAAAGAGCCCAGGCAGGCTCTCTTCAAATTCTTGACTCAGTAGGGAGTAGATAATTAGATATAATAAAGTGTGATTATTTTAATCTCCTAGGTATCAAGAGTAGTTTGCTACACAATAACAGGTAACTGACACAAAACTCTGAGCCTACAAAATTCTGCAGTTTAATATTGAGTAGATACTTGGTGAGTGAGGCAAAATGACAAATGGACAGGCAATGGGGAGAACACAGATCCTTTAAGCAACAGATCCTGGGATCCAAGTTGGTTCCAGAAGGAAATGAACTTAGAAGGAAACTAATGGGAGAAGACAATCAATGGATTGAATTACTAGGACAATTTAAAAATCTGAAAAGCAAGTACACTGAGAACAATGGAGTCAGGAGGCCAGAAAGTTGCAATCGATAAACAGAATTGGCTGGAATTTAATATTTCAGAGGTAGAGAAATTTGGAATGATTATAAGATCAGAGATATATTCACTGGAATGGAAAGCTGAAGTGAAATGGAAATTAATGGTACTAGAGTCAAATGCAAATATGTTAAGTGAATACACATTTACTCTCATTATATTTGTATTTGTCTAACAGTGTTTGCAACTGCTTATCTTTCTTCTTATAAGTTTGTTTTTAAATGGCAAAGGTCAAAATATAATTAATTGTACATACCAGGGCAATATCCTAAAATCCATATTTACTTTTTGTATAAGTGATTTTCTGTGGGAATTCTTTGAATGTATCTGACCTATTAGATTATTGCATATAAGGGATTTTTTATACCCTCAGTATATGTGAATGTGTCATTCATCGAAACCTAGAAGATTCAGTCCACTCACTTATTAACAGCCTGTAAAAACATCTGATAGTTTTGAGTTAAATCTCTTCAAACACAGTGTATTTTCATAAAGTTAAACAGAGTCTGATTTGGAAAGCATCCTTAAATGAAAGTAATCATTACTGTTATTTAATAGAATGCCCAAACTACCTGGATTCGGGGTGGTTCCATAATCTCAAAGTAAGTGAGAAAATGTGAAACTGAGCACACTCACTGTTATCCAGTCATATTTGCCTATTGAAAACTTCTGTGATATAAGGTTCACTTTAAGCAAGCTGGATATTATTGACCTCAGCATTTCATTCCTTGAAATACCCAGTGAGAAGAGACCTGCATGGTTAGGATTAAATGGTGTAGTGTGAAGACTTTAAATATGATGAAAGAAAGCTTCAGGTGTGAAAAAAGTTAAGAGTTAACTATTCTGAATAAAATAAGTATTTCATGGTGTAAGAGTTACTTAATATGCTTTATTATGAAGCATTTAATTTTAAGAAACTGTAAGTAAAAAAAAAATATGGTGAGAAAAAAATCCACTTAGATAGGAAAGACTCTTCAGGAGAAATAAATAGGTAATTGTATTCTGCTCAGTTGAACAAATGATTCTAAAATTACACCATTATATTCTAAAAATATACCATTATAGTATACTAAATGTGTTCACTTATGTTAGTAACCTCTGGTTCAACCATCTTGTTAAACCATCTCCCTACATATATACTGAAGGGTGATGGTAATAAAAATAATTATATATGTTGATATTAAATATTTACTGGGTTCTAGGGACTGTGTAAATATATTCACATGATTTATCTTTTTTTAAGATTTTATTTATTTATTGGACAGTGACAGATCACAAGTAGGGAAAGAGGCAGGCAGAGAGAGAGAGGGAAGTAGGCTCCCTGCTGAGCAGAGAGCCCCATGCGGGAGTCGATCCCAGGACCCTGGGATCATGACCTGAGGTGAAGGCAGAGGCTTTAACCCACTGAGCCACCCAGGCACCCTGATTTATCTTTTTACAGCAAAAACTCATTTTCTAGAAGACAGTGAGGCATAGAGACATTAAGCAAAGTTACCAGGCTAAAAAGTAGCAGAATAAGGATTCAAACAAGCTGATCTGACTCCAGAGAGCAGGCTCCTAACTATAACCTATGCTTCATTCTTCCCAATTACAAACAGTACCAATTTTTCATGATTTATTGCTCTCTCACAATATTTCCTTTGGAAACATTGGTTATTAGGTTATTAATGAAAATAGACATTGGTCTATTCACGCTGTCATTTAGAATGTATAAACTTGGATAGGTCAAAAATCGGAATTATATTTTATGGAAAGCATAAAAGTATTACAATAAAACTGCTAGGTTAAAGAAAAAAAGTGTTATTAATGATGGATTTCAAACCAGATTCAAAATGTTGTGTATATAACAAAGTACTTCATGAAAATGAATTTCTGTATTATCCATATATTAATATATATAGTGAGTGCATGTAGAAAGAAGATTCGCTATCTGGCAGTAAAGGTGTAACATTTTACAGTTATTAAGGATTTTGATTGGAATAAAACTATTAAGTATAAAGTGCTCACAATTGTATCTACTGGTTCCAGATGTCTGGCAAATGTTCCAAGTAGGGTATGGCTCTAAATCTTTAAATCCATATACAAATGCCTTACTTATTTGGAAAGAGTAACCTACGAAAACATCCAACTACAGAGAAATGTGCATTAGTGTTTATTTCTTCTTTTTTTTTATATATTTTTATTTATTTATTGGACAGAGAGAGAGAAAGAGAGCTCACAAGTAGGCAGAGAGGCAGGCAGAGAGAGAGGAGGAAGCAGGCTCCCCGCTGAGCAGAGAGCCCGATGTGGGGCTCGATCCCAGGACCCTGGGACCATGACCTGAGCTGAAGGCAGAGGCTTTACCCACTGAGCCACCCAGG
Source organism: Mellivora capensis (assembly GCA_004024625.1). Taxonomy (NCBI): domain Eukaryota; kingdom Metazoa; phylum Chordata; class Mammalia; order Carnivora; family Mustelidae; genus Mellivora; species Mellivora capensis. The sequence continues at coordinate 69,059 of PISX010007363.1, forward strand.
TGCCCCTAGTGTTTATTTCTTAATTAGGGGATCAGAGATGAGTTCATGATGTCTTTTAACACTGCGTATGAATAAAATTTTACCTCTATTTCTTAAAAACAATTGCCAGGTTCTCATGAGCACCAGAACTATAAACAAAGCAATACTTTTGATTTACACAAATAATAAAAGACATTTAAGTCTGTAATAAAGAAACTTTCAAGCTAATTTTTAAAAATGCTAATATAACCCATTTTTAAATCTTTAAGGGAGTGCAAGATCATTGATGTTAAATAAGTATCTTATTTAACTATCTTCAGCTTAATTATAGTTAAAAGAAGAAAATAGTCACCTGTTTGGAGAACTTCTGTTTATGTGTGATCTTAGTTATTTAATTCTTAGAGAGGTCGCTGCTAAACATGTACACACTAGGGTCATTTTTTCTAAACCCATTTCTGCTCAAGTCAAATATCTGTCCAATGAAACCCTTGTCTGTTCTTTGCTGTTGTTTATGGAGATCTGGGGAAACTGTGCTGTTAATAATTTTAAAAATCCAGTACTTAGGTGGAAAATCCAGTAGTTTGAGTGTTAAGTTAGTGAATTAAATTCTTCTGTTGTCCAATAAAAATAGTGAAGTTGCTACTTTTATTGTAGGACAACCTCTCTTTTGTGTCTTTGTGTATACTTCTCTTAAATCTTTTCATGGTCTTGCAATTATATCCGTCTTATTGGTAAGGACACTAAAATTCAGAAATGATTGTGAGTAACCTGTTTATGCTCTTCTTGAGAAACACCAAGCATATATGAACCAAGGCCAGTTTACCTTCAAAATGTTAGCAATTTAGAATTTACCATGTGATTTCTCTAAGCATTATGCTACTAGAAGGATATGGATTCAAAAGATCCTCATTTGTATCAATCAAGCACATAAATAGAGAATTTTTAGATAATGCTGGGTACATGATGATATATTAGGGGATTAAATGAAAATGAATAAAAAATGACTCCTGTTAACATGCAATTTACAATCTTTTAATATAAAGGGAATATCTTAATATGTGTAAGTAAGCACAATTTAATAAGAACAAGGAATATGTGAGTTTGTATGAGGCAATAGCTGATTAACTGCTGTAGTATAATGGGAAATATATGTTTGATCTTTGTTCTTGATTCCTGGCACAGAGTTCCTAAAACTCTTGGAATTCCCTCAGTGATAAGAGTGCGCTTTGTTATTTATGACAAGCCCCTTTCAACCACACAGAAATTTATGCTAATGAAGTGAACCTTAACCAGCCCCTAGCTAAGGATGTGTAATATGGGCTGGTTTCCAGAAAGATAAAGCCAGGATTTGAAGATTGGAACCTTCCATCCCATCCTCTCACCTCCAGGAAGGGAAGAGAGGCTTGAGATTAGAGACTTCGTTCAAGTACTACCGGCCAATGATTTAATCAATTATGCCTTCATAATGAGACATCCATTAAAAATACCACATCAGTGGGGTTAGGGGAGTTTCCAGGTTGGTAAAAACACGTGGTAAACACATGTGCAGGAAGAATGGTGCCTTTGCAAAGAGAAAGGAATCTTTCAACTATCCCTCTTCCCCACCCCACACCTTGCTCTATGCATCTCTTTCACTTGGTTGTTTCTGAGCTACGTCCTTTACAATAAACTGGTACATTTAAGGAAAGTGTTTTCCTGAGTTCTATGAGGTGTTCAGCAAATTATCAAACTTGGAAGGGGAGGAGGTCTTGGGAACTCTCAAAATTGTAGCTGGTTGGTAAGAAGTATGGCTGGCAATTGGGAATTGTATCTGGTGTCCGACATGCAGCTAATGTTGCAGGACTGAGCCCATCATTAACTCCTGGGATCTTCACTAACTCCAGGAAGTTAGTGTTGGCATTGAATTGAATTTTTGGACTCCCAGAGGTTTCAAAGAATCAGAGGATTGATGTTGGGAAACATATTACTTATTTGGTGTCAGAAAGAATAAGATAATTGATAGACCTGGTCTTAAAATAAACCTGAATTAATTCAGCAGAGAAAGATATGAAAAAGAATGGACTTAGAAAAAGGTACTCGTAATTCTGTAGGGTTTGATTAAGTGTATATTAAAAAATGGAGATTAAAACAACACTTTTAGGATTAATCTACTCTGTGTGGCTATGCAGGCACATTTCACATACTTATGACCTCATTTAATCCTTACAATTTTATCTATCTATCTATATCTATCTATTTATAATTTTTTTAGAGAGTGAGAGCACATGAGCAGGAGGGGCAGAGGAAGGAGAGAATCTTCAGCAAGCTCCCCACTGAGCATGGAGCTGACTCAGTTTTGATCTCAAGGCCCAGAGATTAGGACCTAAGCCCCAATCAGGAGTCCAGTGCTTGATGAAGTGAACCACTCAGGCAACCCCTCGTGGCAACCTTTTACAGTTATATTATGATCTCCATCTTACATATGAGGAAGCTAAATCTGGGAAGTTGCATTCTGGAGCATCCTACACAATACAAGTGACACACTTTAGATCGCAAACTGCTTGACTTCAAAGTCCGTGTTCTTTCCAACACAGAAACTAGAGGAAGCAGTATCAAAAGCAAATTATAGTGAAGTGTGTAAACTTGGCGATTCATAGACCTGTACTCCTGGGGCTAATAATACATTATATATTAATAAAAAATTTAAAAAGCAAATTATAAATTTATATAATTAAATTTATTTATATTTATATAATTAAATTTATATAATTTATATTTATATAATTTAATTAATAATAATTAAATTTATATAACTTATCTTTATATAATTTCATTTATATAATTTAATTTATTAAATTATAAAATTATTTAGCATAATGTTAGAAGTTGGCAATATAGGGGAGTGTAGTTTAAAAACAAAATTGTCTATAAACATTTGTGAACCATTGGCAGGAAAGCAACACCAAAGATTTGGTGATAGACTTTACAAAATTAGTGTTCACCTCTGTTCAAAACATTTTGAGATTGTTGGTAACTATTACCTTACATCCTTAACGGTTTTCTCTGCAACAGTTTTCTCTGGAATTATGGTGCATAATTATTAAATTGTTATGCTACTGAAAATATGTGTATATTTGTATTATTGATACAAGGCATATGATGGACAATCTATAGAACCACTGCAATGCTTCCTCATAGCAAGAGTGATAGTATACTCAGTACTCCTGTTTTATGGAAACTTTGCTTTATAGGATTAATACATACTATTCACTATCTAGCCATACTGTTTCTAGGCCTAAAAGAAAGTGAAGAATAAACCAATTCTGGATAATCCAAGGAAGTTTTTCATAATAGAACTTATTTCATTTTGGGGGTATTTTTAATTGATCAAATCAGCCCTAAAATCTACTCTGATTTTTCCTTTATGGCCTTTTAGAGCTTAACTGTGTGTCCATATAACTTAACAAGGTGGTTTCAAAGCTAAAAAACTTCCATAAAAGCTGGAAACTTGCCTCAGAGCAACAAAGTCAAATAATATTTGAGATGGAGTCCTCAGTAAAGAAGCAGAAGAAATGCTAGAAACTAAGTCCTCAAAACCTTGACCCTTTCTGTCCTTTGTATTCATTAATGCAAGGGATATTTCAGAAACATAAGCAATAAGGATCATTTTAATACAACTAGCCTTCTAATTAATTCCAGGTCAACCAGGAAGGCCATTTAAGCAGAACAACCTTTTCAGAAAATGAAACTGCAATCCACAATTTGTGCTCATGTCTGATTTATAACGCATAGTGAATGACAAAAATAAGTGACTGAATTTGACAGGTTTTGAATCTGGACTATAGAGACTATAGAGTATGATGTCATGTAACTGTCCTTGTCTTTTAAAAACTGATATATGTTATAAAAGTTCAGTTTCACAATTAGTCCAGTTTAAAATAAAACTGAACACAAATAGAATCATTACTTCTACTATCACGTCAGAGTAAGTTTTATGACTGAACAAACTGAGGAACCCATCTAATGTTCACTTTTATTTAATAGAAGAAGAATCTGCATTCAGAAGCTGTAACAGCTTATGAATTATCACAAAGCCAATTCTCAGAATATTTGGACACAAGCTTACATTTTATACATAGTTTTAAGTTCAGGAGGTGAAATTCAGCTAATTGTTTTCCAAGAGGATGCACAATTTCTGATGGAATTAAAGGGAAATTAAAGCATTGGTGCTGACATAGAAAATTAAACTTTGAATAAATTAAAAATCATTGAATATTGTTGTGGTTCAAGTATAAAAATAAGATACTGGGAAAAGGGATGTGAATTTGTAGATATGACTTGGGGACTCCTCTAGCACATGAACTGGGGATGTTTAGAAAAGAAGACAGGACATTGGAAACAGGAAAGTGAAGTAAGCAGAAAGCAAGGTAAGAGAGTACGGTTTACACAGATTTGGGCAACAATAAAGGAAACAAAGGAACAGTTATGGTACTCAATACAGTAGAAATCCTGCATTTTTAAGGAAGGAGAAATGGTTATTTGATATAGCACCAATTAAGTAAAGCATGAATGAAGTTGGTCTAACAAAAATATATTTAAAATGTTGCATTTTCTATCTGGAAGTTCGTTATACGTAGCTATTTCATATGTTGATTGCTCTTGTTGAATCACTGGATTTTACTTAAAATAGATGTCTACTTTGACAAATGAAATGTAAATTCATTCACCCTTTATAAATCAGATATATAGATAATATAGATCATTAACATGATAGTGAACTTAGTGAACTTAGAATTTCTTAGATAAGAAATTTTCAGAAATAAAGAGGGGGATTCAATGAAGAATTATCCTGGAAAATCTTGATATGAAATAATGAAGCTTAATCTAGGGCAAAAGTAGATGATATGTTGCTTTAGTCTTGGCAAGGAGCTTTAAAAAATGGTCTTCAACACCAAAAATATTAGTGAGTAGAAGTTGCACGATTTTCAGTTTTTGCTCTTCGCTTCCCTCAGTGTTTTTATATTTAGTAGATACTTTAGTTATCTTATTTTCTACGAAGGTTAAAGACAGTCTTCATGTACATGTATTTATAAGCAAAATATTTTCAACAAAAACAACAAACAAATAAGAAAACAAAACCAAAATGATTATAACTCCAGTGGCTACAAAACCATATTATTAAATATAGTTGTAGTTCTAATGTGCAAATAAGATACATTGTTTTAATTTACTTGTCTGCCTTATAATAACAAAGATAAACACTCTCATGAAAAAGATTGTTAAGAACAACCACTTACATCCAGAAAATACTTAAATTAATATATCATTCTAATTTGGGCATCAAAATGACTTCTTCATTTATTATAATTTGATGAGAACATTTAGTATACAGTAGGCCCCTCTTATCTGTGGTTTGCACGGTCCTGTTTCAAATACCTGCAGTCCACCACCATCCTGAAGGATATAAGACATAAGGTCAGACAGAAGGTCAATAGGAGCCTAAGGCTACACACAATGCCTGTGTCATTCACCTCACTTCATATCAGTATGGACAGCTTATCATCTTGCATCATCACAGGAAAGTGGATAAGTACAGTATAAGAAGATTTTTTTTGAGAGGGAGAAATAGAGAGAGGAATAGAGAAGGGAGAGAAATCACATTCACATATCTTTTACTAACAGTTTATTGTTACAATTGTTTTATTTTATCATTAGCTGTTAATTTTTCTTATAATTTCTAAACTGAACTTTATCATAGATATCTATATATACAGAAAGCATAATATATAATGTATCTATGTATACAAAAAGCATAATATAGGGTTTGGTATCATCCACAGTTTTATCCACTGGGGATCTTGGAATGTATCCCCATGGATGAGGAAAGACTACTGTAGATGCTAATAGTCAAGAAGTACCTTAAATATCATTTATGTAGAAATAGGAGATATAGGTAGTGATTTAGACAGCCAGGTGTTATGCTACTAACATTAATTACAGGGATTTCTAGTGAATGCTTTCAAGATATACTACATACTTCAAAACAGTAAATGACTACCTAAAAAACTCCTGTATTATTTCGCTGTATTTCACACAATGGTAAAGACTGAAGAAGCAAAGCGCTTTTTAATATGCTGTAAAATCTTATATAGCAAGAAACTCTGTATATGAAGTTTCAGCTTCTGGGATAATTGTTGGTAACAGAGGAAGAAATGCTTTCATTCCTTCTGCCAAGTCATAGTTGCTGCATTTGCAAACATTGGGAAATGTTACAGAAGCCTTATTAAAAAGTGCTAAATCTTTCCTAAAGAATGATTCAGAGATGTAAGACAGTATTTATATTTCCATTCACATATTTTGAGATGTATGGTAATTGTACATTTATATTAAATCCTGAGTTTGCAAAATCGGTCCTTTCCTAGAGTTTCTGTATATAGATCATTGACTGAAATGTAAACACATTTGGGTTAGTGTGTGACTTTGTAAAATGTCTGTATTTCAGATTTTTGAAAATTTCTGACCAACTCTGATTTTAAAAGCCTTTGTTTATCCTTAAAAAAACACATATTTATGTCAATGAATAAATATCTATTGAAAAAAGGAATTATGTAAAGCGCCATGTATGACACTTTTTCTAACTTTTAAGAAACTTGGAGTCTGAACTAGAAGACAAGAAATGGAAAATACAAGGTATGTGTACCTTTTAATACCACTATATGCAAATCAGTGTATCAGGCACTGTGAGAAATAAAACAAGTTCCTATCCTCACAGAGTTTCTGGTCTAGCTGGGGAAGACCAGGTATAAATAAATGGATATTTAAATCGTGTAATGGGTAAGTTTAAAAGAGCTTGAGAAATGTCCAATGGTGGGTGTGAAATGAATGGTATATAGATTTAATGCTTTAAGTCTTTCACTAGAGGAGAGCATCACTGGGGAATGGAGTAATTTTAAGTCCTCATAAGGTGGTTGTTAAACAATCTTTGGAGTACACAGAGAGGGAGGAGCCACAAAAATGGCAAGAAAGCAATGCTTACGGTGGAAAGATGCTGGGACTGAAAATCCAGGCATTGTACCCTTCTTATGCTTTCAATTAAAATATCTGGGTCTCAGTTAACTCAAAGATTTGGACTGACCATGGATGTGAATGATTCTTTGAACAAAATTAGAGAGGTGGCAAACTAAAAAGCAACCAAAAAGGTTGACAATAGCGATGAATAAGAGGGTATGATTTTTAGTGCAGCATGGTGTCAGAAGTTGAGTAGCATTTGATAGATATCAAGCCAGATCTATACATTCAATCATTCATTCAAAAGTGATTGAACATCACTTAAATATTAAATCTTCTTTTGGACACTGTATTCCAGAGATATGTCAGACTCAAATTCCGCTCTCAAGTCCTGTTTACAATTTTCCTCAGTAGATACTTATTAGTGACTATTCTGTAAGATAGTGTCATACAAATGCTAGCTAGGAAGACAAGTGGGATAACCATTTAATCATGCAATTAGTCTCCCAAACCTTGTATAAGAGGTCCGTAAATTATTAAGTTTATATAGGTTTTGAAATATTTAACCATTGGCTTACAAATTAGTTTTAATATATTGATGGAATGGAAAATTAGTTTCTTTAAAAAGTGATTAAAATATTTTTAAAAATTTAGCACATATCAATATGCATTCATAAAGAAATATTTTAAAAATTATATTACAGGAATATTAAAATAAGCAAAATAGTTATTTTGAGTATATAACCATGTATTTTATTTAATTGAATATTTATGTCATTAATATTTATCTAATGAATGTATTTCTCCCTAAGACCATATTATTTTGAATTTTTCCACAAAGTTTCCTATAACTTACTTCACAGTGTATTTTATGATTAATAAATTTGAATTAAGGTAATATTCAATTGACTTTTTTCCATCAACAAGAATTACTGTTAAGAAAATTGTCTTCTTAACTATGCTTCCAGAGGAGCACCATCAAAATATTCCTACTGAAAGCTAAGATACCCCAAAGTGCAATGGAGATTTAAAAATTAAATGTCTTTCATTTGAGTGCTCATTTAATTTGTTCAATCCCCCTTGCTGTGTAGGGATGAATTTCAATATTTTCCTGGTTGCAAGCCTTACTTTCAGTACCGTCCTCGTACTGGAGGTTTTGAAAGTTGAAGTTTTTGACACTCCACACATTGAAAAAAATTAGTTTCAGCTGTATGGTACTTTTGAATAGCAAAAAGTTATCTTTGTTATTTATGCCATTCAAAACAGAGAAGAGATGATGAGAGTGTTGATTTTTTCCTTCATCTAGCAAAATGCTACCTTCGCAATACCCACTGAAGTGTTCAATAAAACTAGCTTGAATATTGATTTATTATTAATACAGAATTAATAATATCACTAATATTAGTAAGTATAAAAATAAGGCTATGATATATTAGTGACAGTATATTATTGTAATAAAGACACATCAAAATATTTTCCATGATTCCAGTGAACATCTCAAATCAAATCTCTGACTTCCAACTCCTGGAAGTCTTCCTAACTAACCTCTACATCCTCAGCCTTGATTATTTACTTATTTTATCAAAACCAACAAACTATACCCAGTATTTAATTTTCCTAGTGTGAAAATAAGTATCTGACATGCATCTCCATTTCCTCAAACATGCCTTCCAATTCTTGGGGAAATAAAAATCAGGAATGACAATCTCTAGGGCAGTGTTAACAGTCATAATTTGATTTTTAACTTATTTTTGTGAATTTTTATAAATCATTTTACATGGTTTCCTCAAGATTCTTTGCTCACCTTTAATCAACAATGATCTTCCAAAAATAACGTTGGCCCAGGTTTTGAATTACACTATACGAAAAGGCCTCATTGAGGCTTGTCCATGCAATATGGAGTATTTCATCACTGATTTTGCTCACTTTTTTACATATGTGATCCTTCCCTTAAGAATGTTGAGTGAAAATGCTATTTATCATACAAATATACAAAATATAATCAAATCACATAATATTTCTACATAGAAAAGAAATTATTCCTGCTTACAAATCCATAACCAGCAAATCAATGCCATTATATCCAAATCAAGACCATGGTTTCCAATGGATAGTTGTACCCAATGATCCTCATCACATTCTTCAAGAATCTTTACATAGTCCATCAATCCACCAGCTAAAATCTTCCACAGCTGATTTATAACACTACAGTTTCTCCTTAAGTACTGAACTGGATCTGCTCCTGCAACCATATCAAAATATTGCAATAGACAAATGGTTGTGAGTGCTAACTTGCCAAAGAGCTAAGAATTATTTTGGTATTCCAATTTTCTGTTGACATAAGTACACCATTTACACATAACTGAAGTTTCCACTTTGCTTTTTCATCCCGAATACCAAAGTCTCTGGCAAAACCTTAGCAGACTTAATAACAGTCATTCTAAATTACAGTTATTACTAAAATCCCTAAGTAGGTATTTGCCGAGCTTCCCTTCAAATTTTATTTTATTGTTCTTTAATACTCATTATTGTATTTCCCTTTCTTTTCTCATTCATTTCCTTCCCTTTGGGGCCTACTGAGTATCATTACAATGGAATAAGGGAAGAATCCAGAAGAAACTGGATGCAGACAAGGAACCGGAAGTGTCTTCCTGTTGCTGAAGCTGATGGGTTCAGGGTGACTCACAGACTTTCCATATTTGTTTTCCTACCCTTTACTTTGTGGTCTTTAAGTCAAGACCTTTCCTGTCTTTATTAATGAGTTCTCATGAACATTAAATGAATTAAGATGTGAAAATGATTGAAAAGAAATAACAAAAATATATAAAATAATAGTATGGCAGGAAATAATTTCTTTATCAACACAATTTCTACTGATTATCTGATTTGTTTGAGAAATCCTTGAATACAAAGTGTTTCTCCTAGAAATTTGAAAAGAACTGCACTGACTCTAGAGCGTTATATATTTCTATGTAATTATACATTAAAATTTTAAGTTTTTAGATCCCATGGAATGCTAAATTGATACATCAATACCTTGCATTATCCTGTGTAAATTCCTGCTAATGTTTGACTCTGTTTTAATCTTGGTAAGCATGTTACAGGGATTTATAGTATGGGTAGACCAGATAATTTTTTGGAGAAAGGGCAGCTTTCTTGAGGGAACACTCATCCCCTCTCTGACTTAAAGCTACCCAAAATAACATGTGCTGGCAACAAGGATACTATACACTTACAACAAATGAACAATAATTTTCCAAGATAGACCACAGTGAGTAAATCCACTTTCAATGTCAAGCAAAAGAAACATGGCATCTCTCCTGACAATGGAGCAAACTTCTACTTGAATGGTTCTCCCTTGAGCTAATAAAGAACTGGACATCAGTAAATCTGCTTTCAATTTTTCTGGGGTGGTCCCATATACAGATCATAAAATAACACAGGATGAAGTCAAGGAACACCTCCTTGAACCTTACATAATTTCAATAATCAGGTATGCAAGTGAAACAGGAGACAGATGATGTAAGAATCACAGATCTTATCAACTTATCCTACCTCATTAACATTGCTATTTCCACCTTATCAAGTAACCACTTGCTATCTGTAATTGGGACAATTTTCTAGGAGAAACTAAAACTTCAAGCTTTCCTGGGTTTTAATTTGTCAAGAGACAACACTGTGAATACTACCTTTGCCTGACTGAAAAGCATCACTATATTATGATAGCTTTGACAACCTGAGGAAGCTTGCTGGAATAGCAGGTTCCAAGTGAGTATTAGCACACTGCAGCGCTCGCAAACTATTGTTTTTACCTTATGGTGTTGGCACTTGGCAAAGACACAAAATAACAGATGGCACAAAGATATCAATTGTTTTCCATTCAAGAACAGTGTCACATACAGAACTCAATTATGCAAAAATGGATACAGAAGTCTTTTGTACAAGAAGTTTTATCAACGACCTCTACATCTGTGCCTTAATTATTTGTATTAACAAAACCCCTTAGGGATTTTCTCTGAGGTTAAGCTACTCTCTTTAATTATAAAGCACTGGGTGCTTTGCTCAACACTAATGACCACATAAAGTGGAAGAACAATATTGAAGGCTGACAACCTGAGCATCTGCCGACATTGATTCCAGAATCTCCTAACCATCTTCCCTGAAAATATTGATGTAAGACTTTCTTTCTGATTCTCATCTACAGGCTGATTAAATTTCATGTCTTTAACTTTGCTAGATACTAGAAAATCTTAAACGAGGTACTGAGGAAGGAAAATTAGAGTCAGTGGACATCATTTACCCAAAAGACAGTAAGATGTTTAGCATGCTATCTCAGTTTTCTTGAAAACACATTGGCAAACTGTCCTAAATCATCAACAGTAAACTATATCTGATTTTCTAGAACCAATTTAATTGTTGAAGTCAGTAGAACTGAGTAAACTTATTTTATACTTCTTAGCATAACCTGCCAAGAACGTCTGACTGTCTATCAGAAAATTATTGGTTAAGAGTTCTTTCTGATTTCCCAGGAGCATTCTGGGAGAAGGACTTCATGACTCTTTTATTTTCTTAATATTTTATTTATTTGACAGAGATCATAAGTAGGCAGAGAGGCAGGCAGAGAGAGAGAGAGAGAGAGAGAGAGGAGGAAACAGGCTCCCTACTGGGCAGAGAGACTGATGCGGGGCTCTATCCCAGGACCCTAGGATCATGACCTGAGCCGAAGGCAGAGGCTTTAACCCACTGAGCCACCCAGGCGCCCACACTTTATGACTCTTAAAGGTAACTGTTCACATTTACTCAAAGTAGCCTTAATTTTTTCAAGCCATTCCAGTGATGCTCACAATTCTATTCCTGTTTATCTATCAATCTGTAATCGTTCATGACCATGAGATACTAAAATACCTGTCATAGGATATTCATTGACCTCAACTTATTTTAAGAAAGGTATTCAGCAAAAGTTTATCTGCAGTATCATTCTCAAATGACAGTTCTCTCAATTAATTGATTAAACTATTGATATGCTCAAGGTGAATTTTTAGGAAAAGGCTGGCAAAGCAAACAAGGCTGGGTTTCTCATTGCTAATCTCTAAGTCATGAGATCTGTCCCATTATCACTGCGGCAATGTCACAAATTACTTTTGTGATCTGTCCTGATCAAATGTAACTGAGAATTTGACATAAAAATGTCTAAGGTAGTTCTATGCATTATGGCCCAGCCAGCAGGAACTTCATCTGACCAAACATCCAAATCAGGTGATTAAATTAAGAATTATGCCAAGGATCAGGAAAAGTTATTACCAATTTTATTACAAGAACATCAATATTAAGGGTGGAGGAGCAAGATGGCAGAGGAGTAGCAGACTGAGATGACATCAGGTCGCAGGAGTTCAGCTAGATAGTTATCAAACCATTCTGAACACCTAGAAACTCAACAGAAGATAGAAGAAAAGAGCAGCAACTCTAGGAACAGAAAAGCAACCACTTTCTGGAAGGTAGGATGTGTGGAAAAGTGAATCCGAAGCCACGGGAACATAGACCAGGGGAGAGGGGCTGGCTCCCGACAAGCAGTAGAATACTGGAGCACAAAATTGGAACACTTAGAAGTCTGCTCCACTGAGGGAAGTTGCTCAAGAGGCTAAGCAGTGGGTGGAGCCCTCATGGGAAAGTGTGGTCTAAGAACCTGCAGGGTCACAAAAAGACTGGGGATGCCTGAGTGTGGAGAAGCCCCCAGGTATTGGAGTGGGAAAGCTGGCTACAGAGATGGTGCAGATGAGTGGGCTTTCAGCTCAGGATTACCTTAAACCATGATCTGGCAGTCAGCCCACCGCTCTTCAAGCAGGGACCCCACAAGTGGCAGATCTGGGGAGACCCTCTCCTTCTTCCTCCAAGGCAAGCAGCGTAAAAGCACGCTGCAGCAATCTGCTGGGTTTGGAGACTCCAAATGGGGCCATGCGCCATAGATAGAAACACTCAGTCACAGGCAGGGTGACCATGGAGTGCAGACGGAAACCAGGGAGATGGGAGGGATTTACTGCTTTTCTCTGAGGGCACACTGAGGAGTGGGGCCCCGAGCTCTCGACTCCTCCAGGCTGGAGATTGGAAGGCCACCATCTTCATTCCCATCCTCCAAAGTTCTACAGAAAGCATTCAGGAAACAAAAGCTCCTGAGAGCAAATCTGGAGATTACATAGCCGGCCACTGGCAAGGGCGGTGCAATTCTGCCTCGAGCAAAGACATTTGAGAAACTGCAACAGGCCCCTTTCCCAGAAGATTAGCTTGAACACCCAGCCAAGACCAAGTTCATCAATCAATGAGAACTGTGAAGCTCCACACCTAGAGGAATGCAACACATAGAATCATGGCTTTTTCCCTATGATACTTTACTTTTTCAAAGTTAAATTTTTTTAATTTTATTTTTTCTTATTCTATTTTTAAAATTTTCTTCTTTCCTATTTTAAACTTTTTAAACTATTTTATAATATCAATACATTTTTTAAAAAATCTTTTTAAAATTTTCATTATCATAGTCATATTCTATCCTTTCATTACATTTAAACTTATTTTTTGTTTACATATAGGTTTTACATTCTTTAAAATGTTGGGATACAGTTTCTTCTAACAGATCAAAATGTACCCTAAATCTAGCACATGGCTTTGTTCTAGTCTCCAGCCTGATCACATACTTTCCACTTTTTTCCCCCTTTTTTTCAAACAACTTATCTTATCAATTCCTTTCTTAGGATCTTTTTAAATTTTTTGTCTTTACAGTCATATTCCATCGCTTCATCATGTTTACCCTTATTTTTACATATATGTAAGTTTTTCTTTCTTTAAAATTTTGGGAGGCAGTTTCTTCTAAGAGACCAAAATACACCCAAAATGAAGTAATCAAGTGTGTAACTTTGCTCTATTCAACAGCTTAATCGAATATATATATATGTATATACATACATACATATGTGTATATATATGCACAGATATATATACACATATGTATGTATGTATATATATACACAGATATATATACACATATATATGTATGTATATACATATATATATATTCACACACACACACACACACACACTCTACTTTGACTGTCTTTTCCCCGGACTACCCCACCCTAGTTTCAGGTCTCTTCTGATTTGGTTAATGCATATTTTTCTGGTGTTGTTGCTACCCTTTTGGCATTATGTTCTCTCATTCATCTATTCTTATCTGGATAAAATAACAAGCCAGAAAAACTTACCTCAAAAAAAGAACAAGAGGCAGTACCAATGGCTAGGGACCTAATAAATATGGACATTAGTAATGTCAGAACTAGAGTTCAGAATGATGAATAACAAGGTGCTAGTTGGGCTAAAAAAAGCGTAGAAGATACTAGAGAATCCCTTTATGGAGAAATAAAATCCCTTTCTGGAGATATCAAAGAACTAAAATCTAACCAAGTGGAAATTTAAAAAAGCTATTAACGAGGTGCAATAAAAAATAGAGGCTCTTACTGTTAGGATAAATGAGGCAGAAGAGAGAATGAGTGATATAGAAGACTAAATGATGAAGAATAAAGAAGCTGAGAAAAAGAAAGATAAACAAATACTGGCACTAAATTCATATGTTTCAAAAGTTACCCTGAATGTAAACGTCCTAAATGCTCCAATCAAAAAACACAGGATCAGAATAGAATATGTTGTGTACAAGAAACTCATTTTACACCCAAAGATGCCTCCAGACTTAAAGAGAGGTGGTTTAAAGCCATTTACCATGCTAATGGACAACAAAAGAAAGCTGGGGTGGCAATCCTTATATCAGACAAATTAGATTTTAAGCCAAAGACTATACTAAGAGATGAGGAAGGAGACTACAGTATACTTAAAGGGTCTGTACAACAAGAATATCTAACAATTTTTTTAAAAGATTTTATTCATTTATTTGAGAGTGAGAGAGAGCATGAGTGGGAAGAAGGTCAGAGGGAGAAGCTGACTCCCCATGGAGCAGGGAGCCTGAGACTCTGGGATCATGACCTGAGCCAAAGGCAGTGTAACCAACTGAGTCAAACATGCACCCCAAGATCTAACAATTTTAAATATCTATGCCCCAAACATGAGGGCAGCCAGTTATATATATCAATTAATAACAAAATCAAAGAAAGACATCAACAACAATACATTTTAGTAGTGGATTTTAACACTCCCCTCAATGGACAGATCATCTAAGCAAAAGATCAATAAGGAAATAAATGACACACTGGCCAGATGGACATCACAGATATATTCAGAACATAAAACTAACCAAAGAGGCAAAGAATCTATAATCAGAAAACTATAAAGTACTCATGAAAGAAATTGAGGAAGTCACAAAGAAATGGAAAAACATCCCATGCTAATGGATTGGAAGAACAAATATTGTAAAAATGTCTATGCTACCTAAAGCAATCTACACATTTAATGCAATCCCTATCAAAATACCATCCATTTTATTCAAAGAAATAGAACAAATAATCCTAAAACTTATATGAAACCAGAAAAGTCCCTGAATAGCCAGAAGAATGTTGAAAAAGAAAAGCAAAGTTGGTGGCATCACAATTCCAGACTTCAAGCTCTATTATAAAGCTGTAATCATCAAGACAGTATGGTACTGGCACAAAAACAGACACATAGATCAATGGAACAGAATAGAGAGCCCAGAAAGAGACCCTCAACTCTAAGGTCAACTAATCCTTGACAATGCAGGAAAGAATGTCCAATGGAAGAAAGACAGTCTCTTCAACATATGGAGTTGGGAAAATTGGACAGCCACATGCAGAAAATGAAACTGGACCATTTCCTCACACCACACACAAAAATAGACTCAAAATGGATGAAAGACACCTCAATGTGAGACAGGAATCCATCAAAATCCTTGAGGAAAGAAGATGGCGGAGAAGTAGCAGGCTGAGACTACATCAGGTAGCAGGAGACCAGCTAGATAGCTTATCAAACCATTGTGAACACCCACAAATCCAACAGGAGATTGAAGAGAAGTGGAGCAACAAATCTAGAAACAGAATATTGACCACTTTCTGAAAGGTAGGGACGGCAGAGAAGTGAATCCAAAGTGATGGGAAGATAGACTGCGGGGGGAGGGGCTGACTCCCGGCAAGCTGCGGAGCAACAGAGCACAAAATCAGGACTTTTAAAAGTCTGCTCCACTGAGGGACATCGCTCCAGAGGCTAAACTGGGGTGAAGCCCACGTGGGGTCAGTGTGGCCCCAGGTCCCACGGGATCACAGAAGGATCGGGGGTGTCTGAGTGTCACAGTGCTCGCAGGTATTAGACCGGGGAAGCCGGCTACAGAGACAAAGCTGAGGAGTGATCTCTCAACTCAGGGTTACCTTGAACCGGTCACAGGTTGCATGCGCTCAGAGATCAACTGGAGGCCAGGGAGATGGGAGTGATCTAGCGCTTTTTTCCAAGTGCGGCCAGAGGCCAGGGAGATGGGAGTGATTGAGTGCTTTTCTCTGAGGGCACACTGAGGAGTGGGGCCCCGAGCTCTCGGCTCCTCCAGGCTGGAGATTGGGAGGCCGCCATTATCATTCCCGTCCTCCTGAACTCTACGGAAAGCGTTCAGGGCTCCCAAAAGCGAACCTGAGTGGATTATTTAGCCTGGTCCCTGGTATGGGTGGGGAAATTCCGCCTGGGGCAAACACACTTGAGAATCACTACAACAGGCCCCTCCCCCAGAAGATCAACAAGAAATCCAGCCAAGACCAAGTTCACTTACCAAGTAGAACAGAGGAATTCCAGAGGAGGAGAAAGCAAAGCATGGAATTCATGGCTTTCTCCCCATGACTCTTTAGTCTTGCAGTTAATTAATTTTTTTTTCTTCTGCTAATTTTTTTTTAACTTTTACCCTTTCCTCTTTTAACATTTTTTAACTAGTTTATCTTGAAAATACCTTACAAAAAAATAATAATCTTTTTTGAATTGTCATTATTATAGTCATATTTTATCCTTCATTGTATCTAACTTTATTTTTTGTATACACATAGGGTTTTTTTCTTCAAAAAAAATTGGGATACAACTTCTCCTTAATAGATCAAAATATACCCTAAATCTAGCTCCAGGTTTGTTCTAGTCTCCAGCCCAAGCAAATTCTCTCCACTTTCTTTTTCTTTATTCTCCCAACCAACTTACTTTATCAACTCCTTTTTTAGAAATTAAAAAAATTTTTTTCTCATATTTATAGGCATATTCCATCCCTTCATTGTGCCTACCCTTATATGTGTTTTTCATTCTTTAAAATTTTGGGAGGTAGTTTCTTCTAAGGGACCAAAACACTCACAAAATTAAGTGCATGACCATGTTCTAGTCACCAGTCTAATATATATATATATATTTTTTTTTTTTTTCATTTCAATATTTTTTCTCTACTTGTTTTCTTTTTTTTAACTTTTTTTTTTTCCTGAAATTTTTATCCCCTTTCTCCCTCCCATGATTTGGGGTCTCATATGATTTGGTTAAAGTACCTTTTCCTGGGATCTTTACCACCCCTTTAGTATTTCACTTGCTCCTTCATATACTCTTATCTGGACAAAACGACAAGGTGGAAAAACTCACCACAAAAAAAAAAAAAAAAAAAGAACAAGAGGCAGTACCAAAGGCTAGGGACCTAATCAATATGGACATTGGTAATATGTAAGATCTAGAAGTCAGAATGACTATTCTCACGGTTCTAGCGGGGCTTGAAAAAGGCACGGAAGATAATAGAGAAACCCTCTGCAGAGAGATAAAAGCCCTTTCTGGAGAAATCTAACCAAGTTGAAATAAAAAAAGCTATTAATGAGGTGCAATAAAAAGTGGAGGCTCTTACTGCTAGAATAAATGAGGCAGAAGAGAGAATCAGTGATATAGAAGACCAAATTACAGAGAATAAAGAAGCTGAACAAAAGAGAGACAAACAAATACTGGACCACGAGGAGAGAATTTGAGAGAAAAGTGAAACCATAAGACAAAACAACATTAGAATAATTGGGATTCCAGAAGAAGAAAAAGACAGAGGGGAGCAGAAGGTATATTGAAAAGAATTACTGTAGAGAATTTCCCTAATATGGCAAAGGGAACAAACATCAAAATCGAGGAGATGCAGAGAACCCCCCTCAAAATCAATAAGAATAGGTCCACACCCCGTCAACTAATAGCAAAATTTACAAGTCTTAGTAAAGAGAAAATCCTGACAGCAGCCTGGGAAAAGAAGTCTGTAACATACCATGGTAAAAATATTAGATTGGCAGCACACTTATCCATAGAGACCTGGCAGGCCAGAAAGAACTGGCATGATATATTCAGAGCTCTAAATGAGAAAAACATGCAGCCAAGAATACTATATTCAGCTAGGCTATCACTGAAAATAGAAGGAGAGATAAAAAGCTTCCAGGACAAACAAAAACTAAAAGAATTTACAAATACCAAACCAACTCTACAGGAAATATTGAAAGAGGTCCTCTAAGCAAAGAGAGAGCCTAAAAGTAGTAGATCAGAAAGGAACACAGACAATACACAGTAACAGTCACCTTACCGGCAATACAATGGCACTAAATTCGTATCTCTCAATAGTTACCATGAATGTAAATGCGCTAAATGCCCCAATCAAAAGACACAGAGTATCAGATTGGATTAAAAAGCAAAGCCCATCAATATTCTGCCTACAAGAAACTCATTTTAGACCCAAAGACACCTCCAGATTTAAAGTGAGGGGTGGAAAACAATTTACCAAGCTAATGGACATCAGAAGAAAGCTGGGGTGGTAATCCTTATATCAGATCAATTAGATTTTAAGCCAAAGACTATAATAAGAGATGAGGAAGGACACTGTATCATATTAAGGGTCCGTCCAACAAGAAGATCTATCAGTTTTAAATATCTATGCCCCTAACATGGGAGCAGTCAACTATATAAACCAATTAATTACAAAATCAAAGAAACACATCAACAATAATACAATAATGGTAGGGGACTTTAACACTCACCTCACTGAAATGGACAGATAATCCAAGCAAAAGATCAACGAGGAAATAAAGCCCTTAAATGATATACTGGACAAGATGGACATCATAGATATATTCAGAACATTCTATTCCAAAGCAACAGACTACACATTCTTCTCTAGTGCACATGGAACATTCTCCAGAATAGAGCACATCCTGGGTCATAAATCAGGTCTCAATCGGTATCAAAAGGTTGGGATCATTCCCTGCATATTTTCAGATCATAATGCTCTGAAGCTAGAACTCAATCAAAAGAGAAAATTTGGAAATAACCCAAATACATGGAGAATAAACAGCATCCTTCTAAAGAATGAATGGGTCAACCAGGAAATTAAAGAATTGAAAACAAATGATAATGAAAACACATTGGTTCAAAATCTGTGGGACACAGCAAAGGCAGTCCTGAGAGGATAATATATAGTGATACAAGCCTTTCTCAGGAAACAAGAAAGGTCTCAAATACACAACCTAACCCTACACCTAAAGGAGCCAGAGAAAGAACAGCAAAGAAAGCCTTAACTCAGCAGGAGAAGAGAAATCATAAAGATCAGAGCAGAAATCAATGAAATTGAAACTAAAAAAAAAAAAAAAAAACTACAATAGAACAAATAAACGAAACTAGGAGCTGATTCTTTGAAAGAATTAATAAGATTGATAAACCTCTGGACAGACTTATCAAAAAGAAAACAGAAAGGACCCAAAAAAATAAAATCATGAATGAAAGAGGAGAGAACACAACCAACACCAAAGAAATACAAACAATTATAAGAACATACTATGAGCAACTCTACACCAACAAATTCGACAATCTGGAAGAAATGGATGCATTCCTAGAGACATATAAACTACCACAACTGAACCAGGGAGAAAGAGATAACCTGAACAGACCCATAACCAGTAAGGAGATTGAAACAGTCATCAAAAATCTCCAGACAAACAAAAGCCTAGGGCCAGATGGATTCCCAGGGGAATTCCACCAAACATTGAAAGAAGAATGAATTCCTATTCTCCTGAAACTGTTCCAAAAAATAGAAATGGAAGGAAAACTCCCAAACTCATTTTATGAGGTCAGCATCACCTTGATCCCAAAACCATACAAGGATCCCATCAAAAAAGAGAATTACAGACCAATATCCTTGATGAACACAGATGTGAAAATTCTCACCAAAATACTAGCCAATAGGATCCAACAGTACATTAAATGGATTATTCACCATGACTAAGTGGGATTTATTCCAGGGCTGCAAGGTTGGTTCAACATCCACAAATCAATCAATGTGATACCATACATTAATAAAAGAAAGAACAAGAACCATATGATACTCTCAATAGATGCTGAAAAAGCATTTGACAAAGTACAGCATCCCTTCCTGATCAAAACTCTTCAAAGTGTAGGGATAGAGGGCACATACCTCAATATTATCAAAGCCATCTATGAAAAACCCACCGCAAATATCATTCTCATTGGAGAAAAACTGAAAGCTTTTCCGTTGAGGTCAGGAACACGGCAGGGATGTCCATTATCACCACTGCTATTCAACATAGTACTAGAAGTCCTAGCCTCAGCAATCAGACAACAAAAAGAAATTAAAGGCATCCAAATCGGCAAAGAAGAAGTCAAACTATCACTCTTTGCAGATGATATGATACTCTATGTGGAAAAC